>VWZI01000251.1:238258-296430 GCA_013396835.1 Psilopogon haemacephalus | reverse complement strand
CTTGGCCTTGTTAAATTTCATGAGGTTGGCTTGGGCCCACCTCTCCAGCCTGTCCAGGTCCCTCTGAATGCCATGTCTGCCCTTGTGCCAAGTGACTTGCCCTTGTGGCAAGTTGACTGTGCCACACAGGTTGGTGTCATCTGCAAACTTGCTGAGGGTGTACTCGATTCCTCTGTCCATGTNAAGCTATAGGCACATGCAGAGCATGGCATTAAATAAGATTTACCAACTGAAAGGACTAACGTGCACTAAAAAGTTTTGACAGCAAATATAACAGAAATGAAAGATGCTGAAGAAAAGTGGATCTTAAACAAAGACACTGAGCCACACACAAAGAATTTCAGAAGTTTTTTCAGTTGCCTTCATCTGGCATTTTAGCTTTTTTTGTAAAAACCAATTAAAGAACTAACAGGTCTAATAATTTATTTAATTACAGGAATGCAACTAGACATACTCTAACATAAAAAGACCTTTTTAAACGGATCCAGGGCCCTAAAGGACAGTACAAGGAACCTGAAGAATTGCTGGTCACATCTGCATCCTTCTTTGGGAAGATGAATGGGCATGGCTATAGGAAATGCTGGCCCCCTTATGGCCTTGCTGCGCTGTTATCTGACACGAAACAGAGGTTTTATAATCCTATCCCTATAATCCTTTATATATCTGTTAATAAGTTCTATGTCACTCTTTTCTGCCCTGTGATTTGGTCCTCTATGGAGGAAACAAAAATGCTCAGCAAAAGGTAATTAGAAATAGTCTTCACAAGACTCTGAATGCTTCTATCTCATCGTCGGCTGTTAAGATTGGAAAAGACTGAGAGATGTTCTTACTAACGCTTATAAATATCTGAAGGGTGGGTGTCAAGAAGAAGGGGCCAGTCTCTTTTCAGTGGTGTCCTGTGATAGGACCAGGGCAAATGGGTACAAACTGAGGCAAGCTCCACCTCAATGTCAGGAAAAAACCTCTTTACTGTGAGGCTGCCAGAGCCCTGGAACAGGCTGCTCAGAGAGGTTGTAGAGTCTCCTTCTGTAGAGACTTTCAAGACCTATTCCTGTGTGACCCATTCCAGGACATCATGCTTTGGCAGAGGGGATGGAATCAATCTTTCCAACTCCTACCATTCTATGACTCCATGATCCCTATTTGACAAGGTGATTTAATTTGGGGGGAGGAGATGCTCTGCTAGATGGCAATTACGAAAGCCATAGGAAGATAGAGCCCAAAATCTTAGCCACCACCATCTAATAGAAAGGAAGGGTCACAGATCCCTTTCTGCCAGGCAGCTCTCCAGCCACACTGCCCCAAGCCTGTAGCATTGGTTGGGGTTGTTGTGACTCAAGTGCAGGACCTGGCATTTGGCCTTGTTGAAACTCATCCCATTAATGTTGGCCCATTGGCCTAGCCCACCCAAGTCCCTCTGAAGAGCCTCTCTATCCTCATTCACATCAAAACTGCCACCTAATTTGCTGTCATTTGCAAACTCGCTGATGACACTCTCTATGCCTGAACCAAGGTTGTCAATAAAGATATTGAAAAGAAGTGGCCCCAACACAGATCCCTAAGGAATTACACTAGTAACGAGCTGCCAACTGGATTTAACTCCACTGACCACTCTGGGCCCTCCTGTCCAGCCAGTGCTTTATCCAGGAGACAGTGTGCTCATCCAAACCATGAGTGGCCAATTTGTCTACAAGAATCTTGTAGGTAGCAGTATCAAAAAGCTTTTCCAAAGTCTAGGAATACATCAGCAGCCTCTCCCTCATCAGTAGCCGAGTGATTTTGTCATAGAAGGAGATCATCTTGGTCAGGCAGAACCTGCCCCTCATGAACCCATGCTGACTTGGCCTGATCCCCTGGTTGTTGTCTCTATGAGGTAAGATGGCATTTGAGACGATCTGTTCCATAACCCTCCCTGTAATCGAGGTCAGACTGACAGGTCTGTCACTTCCCAAATCTTCCTTTCTGCTCTTCTTGTAGATAGGCATCATATTTATCACCCTCCAGTGCACTGGCACCTCCCCAGTTAGCCAGGACTTCTGGTAAATAATGGAAAGTAGCTTGGCAAGCACATCTGCCAACTCACCCTTGGGTGCAGCCATCCAGTCTCATGGACTTGTGTATGTCTAAGTGGTACAGCAGATCAGTGACCACTTCCTCATTTAATGTGATATCCTCAATCTGATTCCCCTCCCTGACTCCTGCTTCATGAGGGTGGATGCCCAGAGCACTGCTGGATCCAGTGCTAAAGACTGAGGCAAAGTAGCCATTGAGCACCTCAGCCTTCTCTTTGTCCTTATTCAACAGGAGATGAAGATTTTCCTTAGTCCTCCTTCTGCTGTTAATGAATTTATAGAAGCATTTTTTATTATTTTTAACAGCTGTATCTAAGTTAAGCTCTAGTTGGGCTTTGGATCTCCTAATTTTCTCCCTACATAGTTTTGACACATCTTTATAGTCCTCACAAGAGACATGCTCCCTCTTCCAAAGGCCATAGACTCTCCTTTTGTTCTTGAGGTCTAGCCAAAGGGCCCTTTTAGCCAGGCTGGATGCCTTCCCCACTGACTTGTCTTTTGACACACAGACACAGCCTGCTCCTCTGCCTTTAAGACTTCCCTCTTGAAATGAGTTCAGCCCTCCTGGACTCCTAAATTCTTGAAGATAGCTTCCCAAGGGACACTGCACATCAACCTCCTAAATAGGCCAAAGTTTGCCCTCTGAAAGTCCAAGATGGCCATTCTACTAACCCCTCTCCTTGTTTGCCCAAGGATAGAGAACTGAATCGTCTCATGATTGCTAAGCCCTAGGCATTTTCCAACCTTTACTTCTTCCACTAGTTCTTCTCCGTTCACAAGAAGAAGATCCAGGAGTGCACCTTCTCTGGTTGGCTCTCTCATCAGTTGTGTCAGGAAGCTATCCTCCACACAGTCCAGGAATCTCCAGGACTGTTTTCTCACTGCTGTATTGTATTTCCAGCAGACATTTGGGAAGTTGACGTTACCNCTGTGGACCCATTCCAGCACCTCCACATCTCTCTTGTATTGTGGTGCCCAAAACTGAACACAATACTTGAGGTGTGGTCTCACTAAAGTCAAGCACAAGGGTACAATTACCTTCCTACTCCTGCTGGCCACAGCATTTTTAATACAAATCAGAAAGCCATTGGCCTTCTTGGCCACCTGGGCACACTGCTGGATCATATTCAGCTGCCTGACTATTATAACCCCCAGATCCCTTTCTGCCAGGCAGCTCTCCAGCCACACTGCCCCAAGCCTGTAGCATTGGTTGGGGTTGTTGTGACTCAAGTGCAGGACCTGGCATTTGGCCTTGTTGAAACTCATCCCATTAATGTTGGCCCATTGGCCTAGCCCACCCAAGTCCCTCTGAAGAGCCTCTCTATCCTCATTCACATCAAAACTGCCACCTAATTTGCTGTCATTTGCAAACTCGCTGATGACACTCTCTATGCCTGAACCAAGGTTGTCAATAAAGATATTGAAAAGAAGTGGCCCCAACACAGATCCCTAAGGAATTACACTAGTAACGAGCTGCCAACTGGATTTAACTCCACTGACCACTCTGGGCCCTCCTGTCCAGCCAGTGCTTTATCCAGGAGACAGTGTGCTCATCCAAACCATGAGTGGCCAATTTGTCTACAAGAATCTTGTAGGTAGCAGTATCAAAAAGCTTTTCCAAAGTCTAGGAATACATCAGCAGCCTCTCCCTCATCAGTAGCCGAGTGATTTTGTCAT
Source organism: Psilopogon haemacephalus (assembly GCA_013396835.1). Lineage (NCBI taxonomy): Eukaryota > Metazoa > Chordata > Aves > Piciformes > Megalaimidae > Psilopogon > Psilopogon haemacephalus. The sequence continues at coordinate 292,681 of VWZI01000251.1, read as the reverse complement.
AGAAGGAGATCATCTTGGTCAGGCAGAACCTGCCCCTCATGAACCCATGCTGACTTGGCCTGATCCCCTGGTTGTTGTCTCTATGAGGTAAGATGGCATTTGAGACGATCTGTTCCATAACCCTCCCTGTAATCGAGGTCAGACTGACAGGTCTGTCACTTCCCAAATCTTCCTTTCTGCTCTTCTTGTAGATAGGCATCATATTTATCACCCTCCAGTGCACTGGCACCTCCCCAGTTAGCCAGGACTTCTGGTAAATAATGGAAAGTAGCTTGGCAAGCACATCTGCCAACTCACCCTTGGGTGCAGCCATCCAGTCTCATGGACTTGTGTATGTCTAAGTGGTACAGCAGATCAGTGACCACTTCCTCATTTAATGTGATATCCTCAATCTGATTCCCCTCCCTGACTCCTGCTTCATGAGGGTGGATGCCCAGAGCACTGCTGGATCCAGTGCTAAAGACTGAGGCAAAGTAGCCATTGAGCACCTCAGCCTTCTCTTTGTCCTTATTCAACAGGAGATGAAGATTTTCCTTAGTCCTCCTTCTGCTGTTAATGAATTTATAGAAGCATTTTTTATTATTTTTAACAGCTGTATCTAAGTTAAGCTCTAGTTGGGCTTTGGATCTCCTAATTTTCTCCCTACATAGTTTTGACACATCTTTATAGTCCTCACAAGAGACATGCTCCCTCTTCCAAAGGCCATAGACTCTCCTTTTGTTCTTGAGGTCTAGCCAAAGGGCCCTTTTAGCCAGGCTGGATGCCTTCCCCACTGACTTGTCTTTTGACACACAGACACAGCCTGCTCCTCTGCCTTTAAGACTTCCCTCTTGAAATGAGTTCAGCCCTCCTGGACTCCTAAATTCTTGAAGATAGCTTCCCAAGGGACACTGCACATCAACCTCCTAAATAGGCCAAAGTTTGCCCTCTGAAAGTCCAAGATGGCCATTCTACTAACCCCTCTCCTTGTTTGCCCAAGGATAGAGAACTGAATCATCTCATGATTGCTAAGCCCTAGGCATTTTCCAACCTTTACTTCTTCCACTAGTTCTTCTCCGTTCACAAGAAGAAGATCCAGGAGTGCACCTTCTCTGGTTGGCTCTCTCATCAGTTGTGTCAGGAAGCTATCCTCCACACAGTCCAGGAATCTCCAGGACTGTTTTCTCACTGCTGTATTGTATTTCCAGCAGACATTTGGGAAGTTGACGTTACCCACAAGAAGAAGGGATAGAGATTGTGAGACCTCTCTCAACTGCTTATAAAAAAGTTTATCTACATATTCATCCTGATTGTGTGGTTTATAGCATACACCCATTACAATATTGCTCTTGCTGTCCTTACTCCTGATTCTCACCCACAATGACTCAACCCTATCATCACTTTCATTAATTTGTGTGGTTTCATATGCTTCCCTAATATAGAGGGCAACTCCACCACCTGTTCTACCTTGCTTATCTCTTCTGAAGAGTTGGTACCCATCGATTGCAGCACTCCAGTTGTGGGACTCATCTCATCAGGTTTCTGTGATGGCTGATATACCATAGTTACACTGAGTTACAATGGCCTCCAGCTCCTCCTGTTTATTGCCCGTGCTGGATGCATTGGTGAATAAACATTTCAGGGAGGAAGTTGAGTACATCATTTTAAACCTTGAGGGGGGGAAGTCCTTCTGGTTGTCTAAGATACCAACAAACTGATCCCTGAGTGATGGATTACTACCCCCAGAGTTCTCATCAAGGCTCCCAAATCCTCAAGTAGTCTTACCAAGGCCCTGAAGGCTTTCCTGATTGCTTCTGAACTCCTGTACATTGCTTCACCACTCCCAATCTGCATAACCAGCAGCAAGTAACAGTCAGTTTGCCTAACGAGATTGAGAGGCCTCTTAGAAATGTCCTTGACCTGTGTCCCAGACAGGCAGCAGACCTCCCTGTTGGATGAATCAGGCCTGCAAATAGGGCTCTCAGTTACCCTGAGAAGGGAATCGCCCTACTACTATTATCTTTATTTCTTTCTTTTTTGCACTAGTCCTAAGTTTTGCGTCTGGCTGGCAGGAGTTGGGTAGCTGAGTGCATGGAGATTTATCTCCATCCTCGTTCACCTGGCCCTCTGTTTCAAGGGCACTGTACCTGTTACGTGTGGACAACTGGGAAGACTGAGGGGATTGGGAGGGGACTGGCCTGCCTTTCCTGCCTCACAGGAGAGGTACCTGTCTCCATCCCTCCTCATCTCTTCAAACAAGCACCTGAATCTCTTTCCCCCTGTTTTTTGGATCACCTCCCTCTGCTAGTGGGGTCTGCAGAGTCTGGTACCACATGTTCAACTCCCTTTCACATTCCCTAATAGACCTTAGTCTTTCAACATCATCCTTCATCTCAGCCATCAGGCTAAGCAGACTTTCAATTTGTTCACACATAACACAGGTGTTGCCTCCATTCCTCTCTGTCTCAAGTGCCTGATAGGTGATGTAGCCTACGCTCTAAATTAAGTAGACAAGAGCAGGATATTCATCCATGGAAGTGCCTCTCTAGGCAGCATTTAGTGGGGCTTGGATAAATCAGAATTCCTAATACGCCATTTCTTAGAAGTGTTTTGGACAAAAAATACCAAATCTCCTGGAACTCCCTGACCCCTGGGTACTTGCTTTCATCTTCAAAACAACTAATTAAGAGGACAGACAGCAACTTCCTCCCAAATGAGAGAAAAGACAATTTCCTATATCCCTATTGCAAAATGTAGACAGACATTTGTAAAGGGAAAACACACTTAAGTAATGGACACAAAAAGTCCCATTTCCTGTGTGGCAAAACAGCTCACGCTCTGCTCTGCTAAGTCAACAGGATTTTCTCTATTGAATTCCTCCATGCAGGCCTGGAAACTGCACTCTATGCTGCATGAGGCACAAAAGCCAGAGAAACTGGGAAAAGGAGGGGAAAAAAAACATACCCAAATGAAAAGCTCTGCAAGTTCAACTTTTGCCTGTTTAGAGACTTCCAGCCACTGCTATTGGGTCTTTATTACTCTTGCAATAGGTAATATTTCTTAACACAAGTGGTAGATCCCTACACTAATTTATAATACAGAAATTCCAGAAAATTAAATTATTAATCCTACCATGTTTGTTTTCAGTTAGCAGTTGAGACAGAGATGCATTCATACAGGGCCAGATTGTGCAATCTCACTTTTACGGGTGAGCACACATTCACAAAAGCAATAGATTGATTGTGCAACCCTCAGAGCACTTATATTTAGGCCCATCTGAATTTAATATAGTAACACCAATTTATACCAGCTGAAGATTTGGCTCACTCCTATTTTAAACTGCCCAAAATGATACAGAGTGAATCACAGTGCCTTGGGATCTTGGCTTCTGACGTAACCCCAGATACAAGGCAGGATTCCTTATGGATCCCGCTGCAGAACTCTGCTGAAGACCCATCAGCCTGAGAGAGGGAACAAGTGTCCTACAGAATTTCACAAAAACTGTGTCAAGGAGACATAGAAAAAGTGGGTGCTATTACCACAGCTGCACAGCTTAGTCGGTACAGAGATCTGATTACTTCACTTATACACCTAACAAAAATAATTCTATGATGTTCTAACTACTTGCTGTGGCTGAGTCACATGAGTATTGCTTTGACCTCCATCTCCACATCACTTCTAGGCAGTTGCTTTTTTAACCCCTTGTTATGAAGTGTTGCTGCATGCTGCCAGCAGCTGTGGAACTTCATTCTCACAGTCATGTTGCTGTACCCATTACTGTTTTGGGATGTTGTCTCACTGATGCACAGCTAATTAAACTCTAAAAACTCATTTTCCATTTAGCTTTGAAATCTGCTGCTTCTGGTTTCAAATCAGAAGAGGAAACCGTGTCCCTGAAAGCTTATTTAATTCTTACAGATATTGCCAGTTGATCTAATAGAAGACACAACACTGCATTCAAAGTTTGTCTGATACCGTGCTAGCAAAATAAACTTTGGAAAAGGAAGGCAGTTTTGTAAACAAGGACCATTTAGCGCTACTGGATGGCAACATCTAGCGGAAGTTTTCAAAGGGAAAAGTCATTCTGTTGAAACAAACTTCAAATGGAGACTTAAACGTCTTCTCTTGGGAACAGTTAATTATAGTGAAATATTTCTTTAACACAGAAAGACTCCATTTTAATGTTTTCCAAACATGAAAGCAATGAATATTTCTTGAAGCAAAAAAATTATACAGTTCTGAGTTACCTCTATTTTTATTCTGCATTTTAAAAGTGTTATTTAAAATAAAAACACATGTGACTACTTTCCTTAGAACACATTAGAAAGTAGTAAAATCACCATTTCAATCTGATCATAAACAATCACAAGTTATACTAAAGAAGTGTCTGACCCTATATATTCAGCTAAATATGTATGCAACTTAGCAATTTACAACTGTTTATAGAAAACTTCTTGCTCAGGTTTCAGAACTTCTGACAGCATACAGGTAAATCAGGCACACTCAGATTAAGTTCAGGACCAGAGTTTGCTGCAGTAAGAGTGCACATTTAGTGATGATTTAGAAAAGGTGCTTCCATAGACAGGAGCTGCTGCATATACTCTTTCCTTAAAAAACACCTATTTTTCCCCATTATCATTAAGAATAAACTAAAATAAATAATTATTTGTCTCCCCACCCCAAAGGAAAACTGTGAAGGGCTGGTGAAGCTAATGGCTAGAAGAAGCAGTAGCAAGGCTGTCAACGACATTAATGGGAGCTGAAATAAGGTAGTGTTGTTTCTCCCTGATAAGTCCCGTTATGTAATTCTAAGATGCATCCCACTAGAGAGAGCCAGGCCCTGAATAAACTGTCTCAGTCTTTCTTCCTGGCAGCTCATGATTTAATTATCAGACATCAAAATCATTGGCTGTGCCAATAACCAAACAGCACAATAGGACATACGCCCTGAATTCAGCAGTAAAACTCTCCATGACAACAGCAAAGTCTTTTCCTGCAGAAAGTTGTTCTTCACAAGTTAAAAATATTACATTACCTTCCCACCCACTCAACAGAATCATGGAATGATAGGATTTGGACCTCAGGAAATCATCTAGTCCAACCCCCTTGCCAAAGAAGGAGTGCCTAGATGAGGTTGCACAGGAACATATCCAGATGAGTTCTGAAAGTCTTCTGTATTGGGTTTGCCTGAGCTGGAGTTAATCATCCGCAGAGCATCTTTCTAGTGCTCTGTTTTGCAGTGCTGTAACTGGGTGTTCATAGCACACTGCTGTTTTGGCTACTGCTGAACCAAGCTCTCAGGCTGTACTTTTTCAACATTCCCCAACCCTCAGAGTATGCTGAGGGGTGGGCAAGATCTTGGGAACTGACTCAGCCAGGCCAGCTGACCCAAAATGACCAAAGGGGTGTTCTATGTCATGTGATGTCAGCTCATATGTACACACTAAGTGAAAGAAGGAAGTGAGGGGACATTCACTGATGGTGTCTGTCCCCCAGAGCAACCACTACATGTATAGAGCCCTGCTTCCTGGGAGTGACCAAACATCATCTCCTGATAGGAAATAGAGAATAACGTACTTGTTTGCTTTTGCTTCCATGTGCAGCCTTCGCTTTTGCTTTACATTATTAAAATTGCTTCTATCTTCTTACAAGCCTTTTGCTATATTTGCTATATTCATGAGTGATAGAGCAGCTTTGGTGGGTGTTTGGCTCCCAGCCAGGGCTAACCCACCACATCTCTAGAGAAGGAGACTCCACAGTCTCTCTGGGCAGCCTGTTCCAGTTGCTCCATCACCCTCTAAGTAAATGAGGTTTTTTTTCTCGGAAATTAAGTGAAATCTCCTGAGCTCTAGTTTGTACCCAGTGCCCCTTGTCCTATCACTGAGTACCACTGAAGAGTCCAGCCTCATCTAAATGACCTCCACCCTTTATACACTTTTATACAATTCCCTTCAACAAGCTGTCAAAGATGATTAAAACAATGCTGTAGTTTACTAACCTGTCCAAACTAACCAGAACTCATCTAGCTCCTTGCAGGTGCTGATCTCACAGAGGTTATACAGAAGCAATTCCAAGGCAGTCAAGTAATGGACCAATGCTCAAGCTAAACTGAGTATGTATTGCTAGATCAGCCATTGGCTTCTCACAGGTTTATTAAAACATTTTGTTTGGTCTATCTTGGTTAAAGCAATTCCTGAATTCTCTGCCTTCTAAATGCCTATTACAAAATCCAAAGCCTAAAACATATCTACCACCCTGGCACTCAAAATTAAAAAAAAAAAAAAAAAAAAACAACAAGAACTATATCTGTTCCTGAGGGGTGAGGGAGGCAAAAACCACTCACCTGTCTTCACTCACAGAGGAATAAGCTAGATTTCTGGACCTTTCTCTCTCATGAATTATTGTTAGTGGGGAATTGTTCGTCATCATCAGTGCTAGATCTCCCCATGGAGTTGGTGGATGTGTTCTGCTATTTCTTCTTTTAGCTACAGTGCTAAGAAGCACCTCTTGAAGCAGGAAGTGATGGAGATGGATGGAAGAACATAGAAGTGCTCCTCTTACACAGTTCGGCAGCCTGGCCACAAAAAGGGATCGTTTTAAACACTGCTTTTACCACACAGGATCTTTAGGTCTGGAACGGCATTTGTGATGAAGTTGTACAGGGCAGACTCTTGCCCTCTATACAGTTTATGGCATTCAGCCTCAAATCAGACAAGCAAATGATTAATGTCAGTGCATTGCACAATACAAAATACAGCTTTGACACTAATCGTCCCACCTGTCCAGCCAACTCTCTCTGGATTAGTTCTCCCTGGGCTGCTTCCTCAGCCTCTCCTGTTCTGCCTGCTGCAAAGCAGTAAATATGGTTCATTAGACAAAGAGTAGAGCAATGGGGACCCTGGTTTACCTGGCTCTCCAGGTGGCTTTTCTAGCTGTCTTGGCTAAAAGCACCTGATGAAGCGACCACAATTAAAATCTCCTGTAACTGGATGGTGGATGATCTTCTCCAAGCAAAGAAATTTAAGAGGTTTGGTATAACAGGAAATGGGAATAGGAAATTTGTCAAAAATCTCTTGAACAGAATGGGGGTTTACCATCCAAACTGAATTATCTGCAAATCTGAACCTGAGCTACACTTTATTGAGTGATCATTAACTGTTTTTAACTCAGAAAACAGGACCTCAGAACCTGCAAGGCAAATATAGTATTTATGATTTGGCTCTGCTCTGTGAATGAGCTCCAGACACCTTACAAGGATCGTTTGCTTGCAGGTTCTTCTTGAAGTGCCAAGTTACATGACGTTCTGACTGAACGGCCTTTATAGCAAGCACTCCTATAGAAAGGTAAGCCACAAACTGAGAAGCTTTTGCTACCTAATAACGCTCAGTCTCTCAATGTATCCCTGGAAACATAAGAACAGCAACATTTCCTAGTACAGGGGAAATAGTCTGCCATTTATATGAAACACTGGCCTATTAGGGGAAAAAATTAGAAGGAATTTTCATGCTAAGTACACTTTTAATAACAAAAGCAAAATAAGTCTTCTGCATCTATGCATATAGTTCTTTGCTGCTTCATTACAGAAAATTTCATTTACTTGGATTTACAGACACTGTGGCTAAACAGTGTAGAAACTGGTGAAGAGATTTCACAACACAAATCCTAGCACAAACAAGTAGCGGGGAAGCAGGACAATGCTCAGAGACAAGAATTTGCCACTTGCTTTCATCACAGCAACCTGACCAGCACGAACTGGTTAAGGACACACTCAAGAGTCAGCATGCTATGATCAGCAATCGTCTCACATTTAAAAAGCAATGCTCTGGAAAAACAGGAAGTTTCCAAAGAACAGATAAAGCTTTAGTCTGCCATCTCTTCAGTCGCATCTGAAGCTACAATTTTATCTAGTCCAAAGTCACAATGCTTGATTTGGTGTAAGCTCAGAACGGTATATAAAAATAATTATTTCCCCTGTTAGAAAATTAGTTATATACTCCACAAAACCAATCCACAGTCCTTAATCTCACAGCCTGAATACACAAGACAATAAGCACATTAAATGAAAAATAGGTATGTGGAGTCATCTCCCAGCAGCACATAACAAGAGTGGCAAAACTGCAGAAGTATCCCCCTCTCCTAGCCACGCATTGCTAAGTGTGCAATCTCCTTAATATGCTGCTGCCTTTGCATTGGGCTCTACCAACTGGTGCAGGAAAGCTTGTCTGAGAAACATTCAGAAGATGCATCCCAATGCACTATGCTACAACCCTGCATGACATCCTGCACCATCAGAAGTCTGTCTCTTGAGTTCTGGGCAACGCAAACGTATCCCTGGATCGAAAGTATATCCATAGTAGAACCATACAGCTTGGTTTCTTGCAGCCAGCAGTAGGAGTTACATAGACACGAGCACCTCCAGTATAACAGATGGAATTGGTTTGGTTTTGCTCAAGTGGCTTTCATGGAGCTACTCATCCCACTTGCACAACTGGGTAACAACAGGAGGAAAACGAGAACTGATGAGGTACAGTCACATTCAAAAGAGGAAAGAGGTGGGGGAGGATTTGCTTCAAAAGAAAATACAATGCATACTGTAGGCAGCCTTTCTAATGGTACTTGACTGATTTTTATTCACATAACTGAGAAAAACCTGGCAATTTTTAGCTTTAGAGTCACAAGAAAGTACAGTGAATTGAGATTTTAAGCAGTAGGTTTTCAAAATGCAGTATTTTTATTAAGAAACTTCTCTTTTCAATACAAAGTCATAACCATGTGTGATTATGATGATTAAATACCTTCCCAGAAAGGGCCCTATCATATTTTGGATGTGATGTTCTTGTGCCATTATTTCATGCTGACAAGGGATGACAGGCTACACAACCCAACATTATGGTTTTTCTTTTGAAGCAAGTGTATTATTATCAGTAGAGTACCCCCTACTAGTTAAGTCCTGGAGCAGATACTTCCATCTCAGATGGAAAAGCCACTGTTCAACAGCTACCTACTGCTCCACACCTGACACTGTAGCTCCTCCTCGGGCAAATCTTCTGTTGATCAAAAGAAGATTTTACCAAGATTGAACAAGATCAAATGCTTTGAACTTCTATAAAGTCCTTTTCTAGTGCTGCAGCGTAAATTTGATGCATCTAAAAGAATACCAACACATTAACAGCTTTGAAAGTATGTCTTTGGAAAAGCCCAGAGCTTTTGGTTTTTTTTATATATATATATCTATATATATACACATATATATATAATATATATTTATCTATATATATATAATTTATATATACATTTTAATATAAAATTTCTATATTAAAAATTATGTGTGTAAATTTAACAAAACTGGGAGATTTGGAACTGGGAATTGCACTACACAGCACATGGTTCAGGTTCAACATCACAATAATGTCCTACTTCCACACCTCCAGTTGCATGGAGAGGTAAGATAAAAGGAATAAAAACTAAAATGTGTACAGAAGCACAATGTATATTCCTGCCAACTCCTCTAGCTGAGGCCCCGGCATGCATTACTTAAGTAGAAAACCCATAGTTCAGGCACACTTCCAACTGAAGACTCCAGCTATAACATGACATTAAAGCACTAAAGGCAATAACTATCCTTTGCAAATAAAGATAATCAGTGGTTTTAAGGTTCAAGGTTTCATTTCTGGGATGCATTCATTTGAAGCTGAAACAGCACTAGAAGAGATGGTCACAAGATTTCTCCCCAAGACACAAAAGTCTCTTGGGATCAGTGACTTTGCTGGCATATCCAGTGTTAAAAAGTGAAGATTTATCAATGGATCTTTAAATACATTATCAGTAATCTCAAACCTAATCCATACCAGACTTGGAGAACAACAAAAATCTAGAACAACATCTACAGTTTAGAAAATTGTAAGGAAGAGAAACTATTCCAGCAGCTGTAGGCACATTAGGCTGATAGAGAAAGCTTTAGATCAAATTATGAAAGGAGTATAAAAATGTGAGGGTAAAACAAAACCAAAACAAAACACCAAACACACAAAACACAGAAGAGACTATATAAGCTTGCTATCCAGATCATCTCTAACTAAGCTGATACATTTTATTTCTAGTCACACAAAACTTTGAACGCCTTCCCTGTCTGAATTTTGAATAAGTATGTGAGCCAGAACTGACACATCATCCAAGATTCTGGTCATCAGGTGTGGAGATGTTTGTAAAAGCAACTGCAGAACTGGAAGCATGCTCTTATTACAGAAAACAATTACAGGAGACTATAAAGGCTTGGTTTCCACAGAACAGCAAAAGGAAGGCTAAGGGGGATATGATTATTGTCTATAAATATATGCATTCTACAGTCAGTTGAGAGGAAGAGGAGGTATTCAGTCTAGAATGAAATTAGGACTACTTTTATTTAGATACTGAAAGCAAAAGTCACTTTTAAAATGGAGTTTGACATGGTTCTGAATATGAAAATACATGCACTGAACAATAGCTAAACCCATGGAACTAACATTGAAAATCTTTTTCTAAAGCAAAGACCTAAGGGCATCATATTTATTTAAAAGTAAATACTTGACTTCTCAGCATTCCAACCACATATGGCTTTATAGATAAAATACCACAAGACAGGTAGGAGAATAATTAATTAAATACTAATGCTAAGTGGCCTATCTCGTAGGTCTTTATGCTGCAACAATTTAGTGGAGGATTATCTCAAACATTTATTCTTCCGGGCTCTTTACATAAACACAATGAAAAAAGCAAAACATGCACATGCAGACAGAAAAGGTTTTCCCAGCCAAATCTTTGACAGCTTGCTTCTTTCAAGGAGCACGAAGCACATATACAGCATCAGGTGAAGATGTCCACATACAGCCAAATGGATGACAAACGTTCAGGTGAGCACACGGTACAAGCATAAGAAAGCATCATCTTTTACTTCTTGAGAGTAGCTGTGAAGAAAGGACTTGGAGGTGATGGTGAATGAGAATCTGGACATGGAGTCAACAGTGTGCACTTGCAGCACAGAAGGCAAATTGCATCCTAGGTTGCATCAAAAGATGCGTTGCCAGAAGATCAAGAGGTGATTCTCTCACTTTGCTCTGCTCTGGTGATACCTTACTGGTGTACTGCATCCATCTCTGAAGCCCTCAGCACAGGAAGGACATGGAGCTGATGGAGCAGGTCCAGAGGAGAGCTATGAAAATGATTGGAGGCTAAAACATCTCTCCTACAAGGACAGGCTGAAAGGAGCTGGAGTTGTTCAGCCTAAGAGAGACAGAAGACTCCTAATAGCGGCCTTCCAGTACCTGAAAGGGTACTGAAAGGGAGTCTACAAGAAGGCTGGAGAGGGACTGTTTACAAAGGCCTGTGGTAACAAGATAAAGGGCAATGATTTAAAATTAGAGAAGAGTAGATTAGTCAGGAACAAGTTCTTTATCACAAGGGTGACGGGAACACTGGATCAGGTTGCCCAAATAAACAGTTGAAGCTTCATCCCTGGAGATATTCAAGATCAGGATCAACAAGGCTCAGGGGCAACCTGATCTAGTGCAAGACATCCTTGCTCACTTGCAGGGAGGTTGGACCAGATGACCTTTGGAGGCCCATTTCAATCCAAACCACTCTATGATTCTTCAAATGTACATAGTTCCTAGTGCAGTGACTCAGCAGTAACTCTCAGTGGCCATATTGCTCACACTGTGCTGCACTGGCAGATGAACCATTCACTTTGTTGTAGAATACTCACTCCATCCTCCTCCAGCTCATTTAACCTCACCTGCTGCTGCCACATTTTAATTTCCTTCATTACCTCCATTTGTTGCTTACATTGTAAATGTAAGTGAGTTCAGGACATAAGTTATTTGTTTGGCATTTATTAGGGAATTAATTAGAGGGAAGTAAGAATTTCTTGCTAATTTATTTCATACAAGCCATAATCATTATTTTTGCATGCTCCCAGGGTTTATGGCTAAGTGCATTTTGGAAATAAAAAGAGAATCCCCAGATCAGACTCAGTTGGGTGAATCTCTAAAGATAAAATTTACATTCATCTTCTATTAATCTGAATGCATAATACTCCTCATTATTATTTTATAAATCTCTAGACAGATCAGGGTAATTATTTACATTGAGGTATTTCCACGTGCATTCCTTAAATTCCTCTTGGCTTGGCAATTGTACTTAAAATTGACATTTATGCTCAGTAAGGAAATTCGGGTCATTCTGCAAGCATAACAGAGATGAAGTCAGCACCAACTTGTTGGGAGACCTTGAATTCTAGCCAAACCATGTTTCCCAAAATACTTAGCCCCACACTACACTCAAGCCTCAATTATCAGCTACTCCTCCCTGCAGGAGTCAGCTGCTCTGAACATGAAAGGCACACACACAGGACATGTAACCAAATCGTAATTCATCACAGAACTTGGTGACACTTGGAGTGTACTAGAGCCTCAACCCAAGCATTTGAGGGCTTTTATGGGGGCTGTTTGTGGGGGTAAGTGGGGTACCTTGACTCCATCTGTTGGCAGCATAGACACAAAAAAGACATTTTTCTCTCTTGTCAGGGTACTCTGCTCCTTCCTGTTTATAATTTTTTTCTACTATGTGGAGCTAAAAGCAAAGCAGCAAACCCAAGGCTAGCCCTGTTGTCTAATGATGTTTCTTTATCTAGCAGTTAGTTTTCTGTAATCTTCTGGTCCCTCCCCCATATGTCCTCAGTTCAGTTCTCTGGAGTTTAATTTTCTAAGTACCTTTCTCCCAGAAGCAGCATGCCAATACTTCTAGACTTTTCAAGAGACCGTTTGTCTTGTTTCTCGTTTGACAGGAACACATCTTGAAGAAAGTATCAAAGGGTTCGACCCTGAAAGGGTACTGCAACAGAGAAGTAGGACCCAAAAAAACCTCTCAAGGGCGTTTCCATGGGCACAACCAACTTATAACCTTGAATGGCATCTAACACCCAGGCACACTGGTTTGAACCTGTTTATATTTCATATTATCAGAATAACTGCATCACTAAGGTGCACTTGTCCAGTGCTCTCCATTACACGAGCTAGATGTCAGCTCTGCATTTCTTTGCCAAACTTAAACCATTCAGCATGAAACAATCCTGCTGGATGATTGCCTGGGCTGGGGTGGATTAATTGTTTTTCTTCTTGAAATAGCAGCCAAGGTGATTTTATGAATTTCCTCAAGTGAAGCTGCAATTTCTGAAATAAGGTACATTTCTCCAAAGGAGATGAATGAAACACAAAATGGTCTGCAAAATATGTTTTATGCATGCTTTAAAATATCAACTACTTCTTGCAGGTGGGAAGATCTGATGCCTTCCTGCCAGGAGAAATGCCTCCAAATAGTAAAAAAAAAAAAACCAAAAAAAGTTGCCTCTTTCTACGAGACCTGTGAAAATACACCTAAGTTTGGACAAAGTAGAACACCAGAAACTCTCAGTCTGCATATAAGGAATAAAAAAAATTGCAGAGAATCTAAGTCTATATTATTATTCTCAAAATGCCTACACAAACTGAAGTTTATTCTAGCACTTTACAACTTCTAAATAAAATTTCACATTCAATAAAATTATCATTACGAGTCAAGTGTAAGAATTAGTACATCTTTCAAAGCAGGCTGGGCTGCCTCCAAAAGAATAGCAAAAAGTGCTACAAATGGGTAAAAGCCTGGTAGCTAGAAGTAAGAACAAAACCTCACAGCCCTAGAAAATGGATGCTTTTTCAGTAATTACATGGATTGGGAAACAGCTATTTCTGTCGACATTTTCAAAGAAACTTTTACAGTTATGGAAAGTAAACAGAGCAAAATTAGCACAACGTGGGTTTTTTCCAAGAAAAATAAATGGTTTGAAAACCAGCAAATTAAAGAAGACAAATGTATTTAAGAGAACAAAGAGAATATAACTAGGATAGAGGCCAGGGTTGGTGAAATCAACTACCATGATTTTTATCCATGCACACATCAAATCAGCCATTTTACTGATCAAATTTTAACTGAAGCTGGGTCACCCTTGAAAATCATTGCCATAACACATAGCTAGGCTGTCTGTAAAACAAGACAGGATAGTCAAAATAAGAAACTGCTTGACAACTAAGGCCATTAAAAGATACATGGTGGGGGAGAGAGCAAATAATCAGGAACATGCTAGAAGGTCATATTGGTATGTTTTATGGTAAGTTCTTGCAGCTTTATGATGGCAATCGGGAAATTTATGGTTATATTTGGTGATTTTTAAATTACTGTATTTCTAAATCCATCCTTCTGTATGAGAATTACAAGATCAAACATTAAGCATGACAGGTAGAAAGACATACAAGATCTAGGTACGCTCCTCCTGGCCTTTATGATTATCCAATAACAAATACTTCATCCAGCCAAATCAAAGAGACTCTCAGATTTTCAAGATATTTTCCCAGGTACTGATGAGCAAGCATTAGTAAGTGCAGGCCATATTTAATCACATTTCCTTGTTTTTTGCACTGTGTTTTAAATGAAATCACAGGATTGTAGGATGTCAGGGGTTGGAAGGGACCCAAATAGATCATCAAGTCCAACACCCCCTGCCAGAGCAGGATCATACAATCTAGCTCAGGTCACAGAGGAATACATCCAGATGGGCCTTTAAAGTCACCAGAGAAGGAGACCAGTGGCAAATACACAGTTTCTCATAGAAGGGTCAAAGATTACAACAGTGAACATGTTTTACTTAAGTCAGGAGCTAACATAAAAGGTGCAGAAAACAGTGACAGGATCACAGGGTATGTGAAACAGTTGCTTTCCAGTAACCCTGGTTTTGGCCTCACAGAACTCAACCTGAGGGTGTTACTAAATATGATGAAGGGAATCCAAGTCTGTGTGGCCACTGAAGAGTTTTTTCCATTTTGTATGAACTGTTCAGTAATCTTACTCATTCACTCAAGTCAACAACTATTATTTCAAAAGTTTGTGCAACTCTGAATTTCACTGCAGAGCTTTTCCAGAGTAATTAGCTAGCATAAAGTTGAACCTAAACCAGACACTTTGGCTGTGACAATTTGATTAAAAAAAAAAACCAAACAGAATTTCTAACCTGTGTGGCTTTTACTCCCTTCTGATATTGTTCCTGTATGTGAACATCTTTGCTTCATTGTAAATGTATCAGTTCCCTTAAAACCAGAAACCAAAAACCAAAAAACCCAGAAAGACTCTTAACTCTCTTTCTTCCACATCTTCTAAATGTTATGAAACCTGCCTCTTCTATAACAAAGAAAATCCCACACTTAAGGATATAAAATTTAACATTCTTTTTTTCCAATCTGGATTACAATCTCCAGGATCTTCCAAACCTGACCCTAAACACTAAATCTGTTTATCAACAGCTCTTGAACTGTGGATGTATAAGGATGTACTAGCATGCCGATTTCCTTTCCTAAAGAAAATAATTTTCCAGTAACAAAAAGACCCTCAGAAACATCTTTAATTTCTCAGAAAGCTGGGCTTTACTTGTCTGTCCAAAGCAGAATTTAGCCTTCTTTTTTTTTTCTTCTTTCCCTTCAACACAGGAGGACCTCTGAAATTCAAACAGTGTACAGCTGGTCCTTAAAATAAACTTTTATTCAGGCTGGTAGAGGCTTAATCTCGCTTGGTAGTCTCAGTCTTTTCAAAGGGATTATTTACCATCTCAATTATGGGAAAGCAGACTAACATGGCCTATTAAAAAGATAAGGAGATGAAGGTTTCTATTAAACTTGAAATTGCCCTCAAATTACAACTGCAAGTATTCTTATGGATAAGCAAACCTTACTCAATTATTACAGCAGCAAACAAAATTAAGATACAGTCTCAAATCAGATTAAATTTGAGATTAATTTCTGGAACAAGTATGTGCCCAAGACGGTAGAACTCTTCACCAGTCCCTCCTTGTCATTAGGGCCCTGAAGGAGGAATACAGAGCATCAGATCCTATGGAAGCCCAAAATGTTTCAAATCACAGAGCTGGTTTAGCAACAGTAGTAATGGTATTTTAATTTCTATTTTTTCCCCATTTTTAATAATTTTTGTTATGCATTTAATAAAAATTATTTCTGCTTCGGGAAGATCCTACCAATATTTGAGTAACATGTCTAACTTTCACCAAACAAATCAACCAATCTCAAATTTTATTGCCCTGTGTATAGTATTTACACTTGATTGCCTCAAATTATTGCTCACCTCTGATTCTCAGCAGATTTTGGTTGATTCCTTAGCAAGCAAAAGCCTAAATAATGTAATACCATTATTCCATTGATGGTATGTAATTTTCCCCCTCTCCAAAATTCAGAGTTAAATAAAACTGTAGGCTGGGCATTGCATTAATTTCAGAAATATGGAACTTTTATGTTTTCTGTACATGCCATATAGGGACAGAAATCTGCACATCATCTTTTCTCCCAGCAACAAATCCCAAGGAAATACAACTGCAATATAGTAAGTATTTCTCAACACCCTCTGCTGCCAGATTGATTTTGTTTGAGGGGGGTTTCCTCCTCCATCAGAATCTGAGGCAAACTAACTGTCAGGCAGTATGAAGGAACAGGAAAGACTCGTTTCCTGAGTGGATTTAGAAGGGAAACTTTGGAAATAGTCAAAGAATTACCATTTACTTTGGCTACATAAATCATCCTAGAGTTCCTCTGGAATGCAGAAACCCACTCCAGGACTGTCTTGGCATGTTCCTGCATTTGGCTACTGCTGTTAAAAGGGTTTCACTTCACTTCAGGACTAGATGCAGTGATTTCTCCTCAGCTATCCCATACAAAACATCAATGTGTGCCCTGTGCAGGAGTGGCACAGCACATGCTGATGGAAGTACATCTCAAACTGCCCCTAAGTTCACTGCTGATGGGACTTAGTGTGATGCCTCAAACCTTTGGACAGCTTCAGAGGCCATTAAAAGAAGCACAGCCTGTGCCTTTCTCTGTTTATAAGTCCAGGAACCAACTAGACATTTGATAATAAAATGTGTCCTATGGGTTTGCACAATCTTCACTTCTCCCTTTTTATGTGTACACGGCAACTGTCTCTTTCTCTTCTCTTCCAACTAAATTGCGTTCAGAATAGTAAAGGTTATACAAACAGAAAAAAAAAAAAACAAACCCAAAAACACTCAAACCCTTGCTTCTGATAGTGGATTCCTTTCTAAGAATTGTGGTAGTAACTGCCATTCATCACAGGCCTTCACACATCTGCATCTACAACTTCTTGAGCACACACAGATGGAAAACAAAAATCTGATTTTAATTTATTAAGTAATTTCCATGGCTTTTATGGAAGACATTTTAACAATTATCTGCTAGCATTCAGGTTAACATATGTCTCGTACATTATGGAGTCGATATCCTACCCAATGTTAATCTCAAAGTTTATTATACCCCAAATTTAAAGCTGTAATGTCTTCTAAAGATGGCAGTATAATCTGTAATGTCAATATCATATTGTAGTCCACGGTTATAACTTGTTAGATCACTAATTCACCAGTCTACTAAACCTAGTATTAGCTTCCTCAAAAGTGCTAAAATAAATGCTTTAAAGGATCACAACAGCATATTTATAGTATAGTTAGCGTCACAGAAGTACCTCACAGAAATCAGACATATAAATCAGAGCGCGATCTTCATTTTGTACTTAAACAATTGCTAAACCTCTTCCAGATCATGACAGTCTTACTGCATAGAGTGGTCTATACAGTCAGTGAGTCTCCTTTGGCTACACCAAGAGTTTGAGCAGATGCCGAAGGCTGATTCCAATCTAAGAAATAACAGGATTACTTCTGATTAAAAAGCCCCACCAGGCAGCAGAGAGCAGTCACATCTTTGGGCTAGTGCTGTCATGGAAAAAGACTGGTTGCAGGTTACAGAGACACAAAGGGGAATGTGTCCCTACCCCACCTACCGCTGATGGAGTTGCTCCTCTCCTTGCTGCAGCTGCTTGTTTTGCTCAAATGCAAACCTTCTGGGTGACAAAAAAGCCCTGTTAACAACCATCAGTAAAACCAAAGCACTGATTTTCAGGAGAAGGATGAAGAACAAGTGTTGGCTTGGTTACCTGTATTACCTCACACTGTATTATTTAAAACAACAAGTAAAATGCAGGACTTCCACAGAACATGAAAGTGTTGGCAGTGATTTGCGGTTGAATGCTTTCAAAAGCTTCTCTCTGCCTTTCAGATATAGTAGCTCTACCATGAAGGGAAAAAGAGGGAGGAAAAAAACGCCCACAACCGAAAAACAACAGCCTAGCTGGCAAATTATGCACAGCAGCTCAAATTATACTGCACATTGCTGGACTTTTTTCATCTATATGCCAAGAACAATTTACCTAAGGCAAGACTTTTTTATTGCAACTTTTGGCAGATCCCGTCAATATGCATTACTTAAAATTATGCTTTTGTGTGCATGGGTGCTTCTGCTGCAGTATCTCTGTCTAATTGTCAAGTCCAGATAGGACTGAATATAATTACTCAAAGGTCATTTAGTAAGTGATGCAGATACAATATACAGGAGAAAAATACTAGTCAGTATGAAATTACATTCCTAACCACTTCTGTAACGTATCTCTCTCCCAGCAGAAAATACAGGCAAGCTAGCACTGAAAAACCTCTGTGTGGGCTCAAAACACTTTTTTTCATCTTTCTCTCAATAATTTCACACCGCTGGTATTCCAAATCTATAGAAACCAGCAGCTACTTGGACCTACACTTGAAAAATCCCACTTGTACCACCACCACCCAGCACAGAACTGAAATCACTGATCTTGCTCAGGAAAAAAACACAATATAACTAGAGTTCCCTATGCCCACGTTTTATGCAGAGCTGTTGCAAGAAGCATCTGGGAGCTCAAAAAGAGAAGAGAGAACATGGGAACTTTCTTCTTCCTTCTCAGTGTATTTCCTCTGAGTGTGTTAGTGATAGGATGGTGCTGTTACACACACTGCACAGCATTACAGGAACTGCATTGCCTTCAAAGGAAAAGTCATTCCTGGTTTAGGAAAAATACTGGGCTGGAGGACAAGCAATGACCAGGAGAAAGCAAAACCCCCCCAGGGAAGAGACGGGGGACTCAGTGACTGTCAGAACTTACATTTCATTACTTAGTCCCAGAACTTCTTTTCAGGTGAAAAATCCCAAACAAATATCAACAGGGGAAAAAAAAAGATTAATTAATGTTCATAAATTTTAAGGCGTTACTTGTTAAAAAATGTCAAGGGATTTGAATGAAGACAAGCAAACTTATTTAAGAACTGATACATACAGCTACAGCCAAACCCCTCTTTCCTTTCCAGAGCAAGAAGACAAAGCCTATGAACCTGTTGTAGTCCAAGAGCAATATATCAATGACAAGCAGCGAAGCACCTCAGCCACGTGCTAGAATAAAGAAGCCCAGAAAAAAAGGCCATGCTCTGCACCAGGGTGACAGGGACAACAGAGCTAGGGGACAGCACCAACTACCATCAGAGGACCTGGTGTAAGTACAGACCTGCTTCCTCCAAAAGTTACAGTTCACAAGTCAAATTCAGCTTGGCTTCTTCAACTGAGCAGGAGGTTACGGAGTTACAGATAGCACATTTTACATATGGCATTTCAGCAGGGTGACAAATTTATGATAAGCTGATATGACTTGTCATATGACAAATCCATCTAATGGCCACAGGTCCTGAGCTTTCCTTCTGGTTAAATGAGGGCGGATTAGGCAGACAACAAACAACATCCACATTTCTCTTTTGCTCCTGGGACAGTCAAAATTTTTTCCTACATCAAGGTGAAAGGAGGGGTGGAAGCCAAAGCAGTTTCAATATCAAATGCATAACATGAAATATATTCAGGCTGTACATGTTTTCAGGGCTCTCTGCAAGTAACCATGTCTTAGTGCATCTCTCTTGCATTCACTCATGACATGCTCTTTCTTGCAAGCACCTTCTAGTTAGTAATAACAGTAAGCTTCAGGCTGGAATTGCAAATGCACTGAGTGTGGGAGTTGTTGAGCTCCCCTTGGAATAAATAGTATAAGTACTAACAGTGGTAATGGAGGAAAGCAGCCAAGAATAATTCCTCTGTGACATGAGCTTGCACGAAGTATCTATCTTGGTAGGACTCTTGGAGGACAGAGGAGCTTTGACAAAGCTGCACTTGGAACATCTCTAAGCCAGCATCACAATAAAATTAGTGTAAATGAATAATGATACATCAGAAAAAGCTTCAGCAATAAATTTGTGCTGTGCACTAAATACAGCACAAATATCTGCATTCTGTTCTGAAACATTTCTAAAAAAAAGTAAAGGGTAACTTTTAATTCCTGTTTTAACACTTTGCACGTGCCTTCAACAGTTGAAGAGTCAAACACTGCCCAGTTTTTGCAACCATAGAGCAAAACATTGCAGGGTGACACACTACAACACACATAACTTTACCACTGATACACAATCAAGAGTGGCAGCAGAGTGCAGTACCTGCATGCAGAGTTCATGCAGGCATTGTAGGAATCAAAACCAGAGAAAAAAATTCCCTGCAGCAAACACGGGAGCAGACTGGCAAAGTGCTACAGGTTCCTCAACAAACCCTGTGCAAGTTCTGCTTGTCCTAACTTAAACAAGGCCTGTCTGGATGTTTTCCTGTGTGACCTGAGCTAGACTGTACGGTCCTGCCCTGGCAGGAGGATCAGACTCGATGATCTCCTTGGGTCCTTTCCAACCCCTAATGTCCTGTGATCCTGTGAACCAGTTATAGAAGGAAATGTACTGCTACTTTATTCATGTATGACTTACTGGTGCAAAGTCTGACCAGCTTCCCCAACCACGGCAGAACTAGGTTGATGTTCCTGCTAAATAGGGCTGCCAGACACCTACTCCAGGCAGGCAGAATGGACAGCTATCTCATAACTTCTCTGGGAAAGAAGCCACCACACTCCCACAGATTGCAAGCTCACACTTCCATGCTCAGCTGAGAGCACCCACCAGTCCTTGTCCCTGCCTCCACAGGCCACATAACCTGATGATCTATTCCACTCCAACATGAGAAATAAAAGTCTATACAATCTGAATAAATACACATTTGAGCAGGCTTTTGGTGGCATTTGAGCTCATAGATCCTATCATCTCCATTTCATTTTTGCTGTCGGTAATCAAGTATCAGCATTTGCTAGGAAAGGATTTTTTTTTTTAATAAATAAATCGGGGATGAAAAAAACAAAACCAAACCACAACCAAACCAAACAAAAAAAAAAAAAAAAAAAAAGCCCAAACCACAAAACAGGAAAAGGTAAAAGTAAAATAGTTACACAATTATTCCTAGCTTGTTGCTGAATGTTTGGGAAATGATGAAGGTCGAGGAGGCTAAAATCCCTACCCAGCTTCAGAAGCCCTGCCAGACCTGCCTTCTGGTTAAGAGCATCCCTTCCTAAGATGCTGTCTGTACTTCCACAAGCAGAAACTGTCCCTCACTGCATCTCTGATTTGGTTTACTCCTCATTGTCCCTTTCCTCTCACCCCTCCAAAAGACTTCTTTCTTGGCATCCCCTCCTTAGGCATTTCCTAACCCTGCCAAGCCTGGTCTATTCCAAGTTTGTGGCAGTGTGACCTCTTATGAAAGTCACATTCACGTCACATCAAATGGACAGCCAGAAGACAAACGTGTCCTTCTCCATAGATAATGCATGTAGCATCAGCTTGGCTTGCTGGCATGGGAAGCAGGAGGAGGTGGTCCTCTTCCTCCCTCAGCTAGTGACTGCTGCTCATTAGTGTCCCCTTTCCTCACATGTCACTGGTGGGCAAATTCAGCTCCTGCCTGTGAAGGTTAAGTGAAGATTTTGCACAACCTCCTAATGGCTTCTCGCTGGATAGGATTAAGAGGTAAGGCTTGCATGGATGTTCAGTCCTCTGGGCACAAGTGGAGACATCATTCATGGGCCAACCTTACTTGTACAAAGTAAAGGGCATCACTCACACGCCATGACCATCCAGGAGCTTTTTCACTGTGCAATGAGAAGAGTACTAATTCCCAGCAGATTCCCTTGAGTTTGAACTTTCAAAGCGGTTCAGCCAATACTTTCAGCCATACTCTCCTTAAGGAGAAAGTCAGAAGTTATTACTGCAGCTAATTGCCTTAGCGAACAGACACCTTCCCCTCGGCACATTGCTAATACATTACAAAGCCCTGAGCATGCAGTAAGCAAGAAAAACCAGGAATTCAAAGACCAAATTTTTGTTTCTGCTACTTCACATATTTGTTCAAATTTGCTCTGCAACAAAATACAAGTGTTACTTTCAGGGCCATTCTCTTTTTAACAAACACTGTTGTAAGTTAGCACTAACCATAAGCATAACATAAGCACATATTTAGATAATTCAATACCAGATGCTATATCAGCCTATATATGGATTGGGTCTAAAACCCCTCCAAATGTTAAACGGGAATTTTAGGAATAAGTGTTTGTTAAAATTAACAGCCTGGTGCTCCACAGAGCATAATAGCTGTGCTGAGAGCTTGTGGGAGCACACAATGTTACAGCTTGCAATCTGGAGTTCCTGCTTCCATTTATCTGCCACTATCTTTCTGTAGTTTCCTTTCCTTCTAACAATCCTATTGCTGGGAATAGCTGTGCTCAAAAGGTCAAAAAGAATCCTATCCAAGAAAAGTGGTAAGATCCCCACTAAGGCTGACCTTTGAGCACATCTGCACCACAGGTTCAGCAGCTGGAGACCACTTTGACCCCTTACCCTGTCCAGGTTAGTCAAGGACTGACTCTACTCCAAGGAGCAATCCCTTACAATGTCTAAATGGGAGCAAGAGATCTTTTGTCCTCAGTAAAGACAGCTTTCAACATCTGCTCCACCCCTGCTGACTCTGGGAAGCTTTGCAGCAAATAACACTATTGCAGTGGGGCAGTTTGGGTTGTTCATTGCTTGGGTTGTATCAAAAGGGGACCCTTTAGCAGCTGTAGAATTTCTATTTGGGAAGTAATGCTCTGAGGTTCAATTTCACTTTTAAGTAGATACACCAGCCAAACAGATTTGCTGGCAACCATTCATGTATGTCACTTGATACACTGCAATAACATTCCCTGCCAGCAATTTTGGCCACACAGAGCTTGTGCTGGATTCATGTGCACAAGACAGGATTTCATAAGCGATCCTTCAACACACACACACACATACAAAAAAAAATCTCCCTCCCTCCCTCATGCAAACCCAAATCTACAGTTATTTCAGGCTCAGGATGTTCACTCTGAACATAATTAAGTACCTCAGATTTATCTAGCATGTCATTACACACTAAGATGAGTTAAGCAAATCTTCTGACTGCCCAGCAAGAAACAGAAAGACAAGGCTGTTGAGAATCAATCTCCCATACCTGCCCACTCCTGTCATTTCTATATCATTCTGGGGAGCTCTCAGCAACAAGAAATAAATCTTAATTTCAGAACATTCACTTGGAAAAAAGGGATAGCAAGGAAAAAAACTGATTTCTATCTTAAATTGAGATCTTAGGGAGGCATTACCTTTTAACGTGGACCAAACACTCTGTAAGGAAATAGTTAACCCTGTTTACTCCTTTCCACTTCTCTAAAGCAACCTATTTCCTTCCAGTTGCTGTATGAATTAGTATGCATTTTCTCAGAGATCTGTTGCTATCAGCCTCTGAACATGCCCTCAGTAATGTACAGCAAATGACAGCATGTGGCTGTACTTGAATTCATTTGTCCTTCCATGACCAGGCAAACCAAAATCTTTGCAGGTTAATTTAAAATCACACGTGTTTAAAAACATATATGAAGAAATACTTCTGGTTTGTTTGAACCAATTATTTATGTCACAGAGTATCAGCTTCAACTTCTCCTAACCTTTGATAGCTTGTTATTTATCGACAAGGGAGAAGATGAAGTAATTCCTTTTTGTAGTAAAATAAAAAAGAAAAAACCCACTTCCACCTCTCCAAACCTAGTCCTCCTTACATACACAAACCCACTAGAGGACCCAAAACCAAACAAACAAAAGGACCAGAGGAAATCAACAATTACAAAAAACCCAAACCAGCATGAAATTCCTTAAAATGTATCACCTTTGAAGAGAACATTTGGCAACCACTTCAAAATAATAAACGGAGACTGCAACCCACATCATATCTCCTCCCTTGCAAATATAAATTGAGAAATCCTGTGACACTTAACCACCAGCGAAGAAAAAAACAAACAAAAAACAAACAAAAGCCAGGCTTTTGCGTCTGCCTGCAAAACCTGAGGTCAGCAGACCTGTGGGGTTGGTTGCTTCTGTCATTTTCAAAGAGATTTAATCTTGTTTGAATTGCAACTCAGTAGTTAAAAGCTGCCAAGCCACATCTTCTAAACTTTCCAGAATGTCACTTAAATTAGTGGGGGAAAAAAAAAAAAAATTTGGATAGTCTCCCCCAGCACCAGAAAAACACACCACCAGGGCTTCATCTACATGACACTGTATTTTGTAGTAGTGTCCAGTGGTCCAACAAAATCTTTAAGCAAGCTTATGTATGATAGGAGTTTGAGAATGCTGCATTTAAGCTTCTCTGTTATTTGTTCCTGATTTTTTAAAAAATACTGTTAGGTTTCCTTTTCACCTACAATGCAAGAAAATTTCTTGCTCCTAACTAGCAAAATTCTTATGTAATTATAGGAATGCAGAAATCAGGACTTTAAACAAAACACCAAATATGATGAGGTTTAGGCTATAACTTCACAGAATCTAAGAACATCTGAATGGACAGGTGAAATCAAAGGTAAAAAGAGCAGCACCTCTGATACGAAGAGAATTGCACCTCTGATTTGCATAGGACTACCAACTCTTCATATTGCCTGCCCAAATTCCATTTCTTTTGCGTTAGTTATGCTTTGGCATCTTGCCCTCCTGTTGAGAGTCACAATTTGTAAATGAGTTTTCAAGGTTAAAAAAAAAAAAAAGTGTAAAGGAAAAGAGGTTTCCTACTGCTAAACAAAAATCACAATGGAGTATATTAAGCAGCTTTCCCAAAAGTGTGCATCAGTCACTCTTCTATAAGAAACTGTTAAAAATAAATTGCAATGGGTAACTTATTTGTCTTTTACCACAACCCACAGCAGTACACCATTTTTGCAGAGAGATGCTCTAACCCCCAAAACAGCACCTACATTAACGCCTCACTGTCCATACCTTCATGTGGGTGCTGCATAGTAGCTGTCCCAAAGATGTCTTTGCTGCATGAAACAAGCCTAAGTAGACAGCACATGTAACGGGGTGGGGAAATAAATGGCAAAATTCAGGCAGCAAATGATCCTCTTCTAAACACAAGGCATATTTGTCTGCTCTAAAGGGCAATCATCATCATCATCATAGTATGTCTCAGAATAAATCTGGAGTCATAACTTGCTGTCTATTTTGCAAACAGAGTTAATGAGAGTCATGTGGATAATGTTTTTCATTAAATTGAGGATATGAGCCTGATTCAACTTCACTGAAATCAATGGGAGTCTTTTCATTCATCTTAATGAGACTGAATTAACTTTTGTAACACTCAAATCCAAACCCTTTCACTCATTCTGCCTCACAGAAGTTATCTGTTACCATCAGAAGAGACAAAGGGCAAATTTACGACAGCAAAAATTAGTCAAATCAGATCAGAAGAAATGAAAACACAGCTATGAGGGCATTTCCATCTGGTCAGTAGGCACTATTACAGAATCATAGAATGGTCTGGGTTGGAAGGGACCTCCAAAGGTTATCTAGTCCAACCCCTTCTGCAGAAATCAGGGGCATGCTCAACTAGATCAGGTCACCTAGAGCCCTGTGGAGCCTCACCTTGAATATCTCCAGGGATGGGGTCCCAACCACCTCCCTGGGCAACCTGATTCAGTGTTCCACCACCCTCATAGTAAAGAACCTGTTCCCAACATCCAATCTAAATATACTCTTCTCTAGTTTGAAGCCATTGCCCCCTGTCCTATCACCACAGGCCTTTGTAAACAGTCTCTCTCCAGCTTTCTTGCGAGCCCCCTTCAGGTCCTGGAAGGCTGCTGTTAGGTGTCCCTGCAGCCTACTCTTTTTCCAGGCTTAACAACTCCAGCTCCCTCAACCTGTCTTCATACCAGAGGTGCTCCAACCCCTTGATCATTTTTGTGGTCCCCTTCTGGACCCACTTCATCAGCTCCATGTCTTTTCTATATGAAGGGCTCCAGACCTGGATGCAGTGACATCTCACCAGAGCAAAGTGGCAGAATCCCCCTCTGGATCTGCTGGCAACACATCTTTTGATGCAGCCCAGGATGCGATTTGCCTTCTGGGCTGCAAGTGCACACTTTGTCTTCAAGGTTATCTTCATAATAAACCAATCATATATTCTTAAACATGACCTGAAAAAACTCAGGAGATACTGACAGAGAAGTAATGTGCAGTGTTGATACTCTGAACTAAGGAAAACAAAATACAGTATTTTTTTAAAGTTAAAGAAAACTGTCTCATGTTTTCCAAACAGAAACAACCTGATTAGTTACAAGCACTCATTCACTCACTTTATTCTCTTTAAATTCTGCAACTGATGTAATAACTACATAAACTACTTCCAGGGAAAGAAAAAACTGAGCCCAGATTCTGACTCCAACAAAGGAATCTTGGGTTCTCATGCAACCCTTGTTTTAAGGACAGCAAGTACAGCATCTCTGCAGCTGAATTTTTTTCAAGTTTCTTTTGAAGTTTTTTTTGTTCATTTTTATACAAAATAATGTCAAGGTGACAGGCAGGAAGGGAGGGCTATTTCAGACCAAAAGTACGTCAGGAAAAGCTGGGTGGGATTATTTTCACTTGTACCACAGCAGTGCCTGGTCAGTGCTGTCTTTGGCTAGGTCCAATGCAAACACACTGCAAGACAGACTCAGAAAAATTCAAACTACAGTGATACTAATTTAATAGCTGCCAACTGGGTGTAGATTTTTAATTTAAATATTTTTTACCTAGCTGTTGACCTTTTAGCTACTTCAATGGCAGCTGTACCACTCCAGACAAATAAATTCTGTCGCCAACTTAGAGCAACTTTTCTCTCTAGCTTTCCTCATTGTTCACAAAGGCATCTTCTGTTATTTTTACTCACTCTTGTTTTCCTCGTAAACTACGTGCATTATAACCAACCCTCCTTTCAGCTTTCTGGAAATCTTGCACTTGAAACAGACAAAAACTATTCCCGTGGCGTATGTGCAACTCCTGTTACAGTAATGAAGGTTATGTGACATAATTCATTCAGGGGCACTGTTCTAGTTCCTTACTTGTCTTCCTGTAGCATTTGGGGATGTAATTCATCTTGGTCTAGTGCTTTGTCAGCTCTAATTACCATATTATCTGCTTCAATACTTTAGTTGAGCCTTTTTGGTTTCTGCATCACCTTTCAGGATCCTATTGCTGATCTTAGGAAATACCTTTTTCACCTTTGCCCACTGTGTGCAAAAAACAGTGCAGAGAAATCAAGTGAACTTGCTCAGTGAACTTCCCAGCTCTTGCCCAGCTGCATGACTAAAGGCACATGCTAATTAAGCACATGCCAGACACATCACATCTGATACTTCATGTTTCGCTCTCTTTTCACCTGATTGCCTTTTATCAGCACCTTCAGTCATCCTAAACTTGCTTTCTTTTTCAGATCTTCATGTGCCTGTCACTTCACAAAGAATTATTTTAATACTAAGTATTTGTTGACAGACAGGATGGAAACAGACCAGAAAAAGTAGGAAACTAAATGCAGAGAGAACGTAGAGATGGTGTTGACAGACTCCTAACTCTGGATTTCATGGCTAAGAACAAGCTATATATCCTGTCAGAAGTATGAAAAGGCTCTCTGGAAGGTAGAACATTGAGGATCCACCAGAAAGACAACAGATTTCTGGTTGCAGTTCACTCTATTTCTTCCCTTACATCTACAGTTATATCTAACAAGGTGTTCAGATCTTCTCCACTCTGGACTAAAACACAGTGAAGATGAGTCTGTGATTTACAAATGTGGATCCTGGACACTGGCTTCAGAAGTGAGCCTTTCTGCTACTGTCTTCTCCTCGCAAGTCTCACTTGTAGCCCTAAAAGTAATTTTCTCTTTTTAGGCCCAATCCTTTTCTCCCACCAGTTTCTATACTCTCTGCAAACGTGCACTATTAGCAGGAAGAGCAGGCTTTGGCTCTGCTCTCACATAAGCCTTCCATCCTATGTGATGCTGCTATTCCCGAGGCATTCAGTACAAAAGACATCTTGGCAAGAAAATAGTGCTACAATTATTCTATCAAAGGCAATGAAACTCACAAGTGCAAGTCACCAATTTCCTTTTCTTGAAAAAAAATGTAAAAAAAGGTTTGAATCCAGAAGACTGAAGCCAGCATTTGACTCAGCAAACCTTTCAAGAAAGAATAGCCCAGTATTATGGCTGTGTACCCCTTTGAATTTACACTAACTGCCTTTCTATTTCTATTTACCAGAAGGCACCAAACCAAGAACACAATGAAGCTGTGTCTCCACAGTGTTAGTGGTACAGAAACACTTCAAAGTATTTCCAACAGGCTATAGATAAAACCCCAGTAAATGAACACAAGGCTCAGACCATGGAGTATGTAATTAATACCAGTTTCCATAAACATTACCCAGTGTCACTGTGACAAGATTTCCATGAGTCTACAACCTGCTCAGACCAGTCTTCAAGTATACAAATTCAACAAGATCCTGACCATCTACTATCCAAACAGCGCAGGTCTCACTAAGATTATTTTCAAAAGACTCATCCCCTTAGCAGAGTGAGGTCTTCTAGAAATACTGATTTTCATTCTTGTCTGGCCTACTAACAGGTGCATATTTTAAGAGGTTATTTGGTGGCTTCTGCAAATACCACTGCATTGTTCATAAAGATTTGTATTGTCTTTCCCTCATCCTCACTTCTTCCATAATATGGCCCCTCAGTGATCAGCTCATAACCGATGTACATGATAGGTTTAACCCAGCCTGCTTCTCCTACAGGCAAACACTGCAGGTGTAAACAGGGAAAGAAGTATTTTGTTCTGATGCACAAAGAACTGGTGTAGGCTGTAAATGACATTCTGCTAGAGAAGACTTAGACCACAGCAGGAGGAATGGAGAAGCTACTGTACTAAGAAGTAAGACAGAACAGAGAAATACAGGACTTCCTGTACACAGTGCCGAGTTTTGCAAGAGTCCTTCCTATGCTCCTGGGGAGGCTGAGGCATGCTGAGCTACGACACAGAGAGAAAGGCAAAGCATGCGCACCTTAGTGGGACTTCTGTCAACATGAAAGACAGTCTCTGGTAAGGAGTCTGCTTGGCTCATGAGTCATGGCAGCTGGCCCCCAAAAATGTGACAACTGAACGAAAACCCAAAGATGAAATTTGATGGCCTCCCCTTCTCTAGCTGTAACTGCTGAACAGTAATTGTTCGATGCAGTGCCAGGCTCATGCAAGAGAACGTCTTCTGTATCACTCACATCCTTAATTCTGACTGCCCTTCTATTAAAAAGGAAAGCTAAATTTGCACTTGCAGCACCAGACTAAGGGTCAGATTAAGGGTCACACTAAGGGTCAGATTAACATCCATTTTCTGTTTTTGTCAAACTTCTGGTAGGACAGCCATCAGGACAGCAAATCCACACTACGCTTCAGTTATGCTTTTACATTATAAAAATAATATTTTCTTCTGTCCCAGATTTTGCTTTGCTTTGTCATTTAAGAGTTGATTGTTGTGGGGTTTTGTTTGTTCCTTGTCTTCCCAGACTAAGGACTAAATTATATGCTTGTTTGGAACTTTGTAGGTAGAAATTAAATAAATACAAAATCTAAAATACATATCAAAAGAGCTGTGTAGCCCAGTCCTACACTATGTAAGAGCAACACCTTAATGACAGAATTTTCATATTTGTACCAGAATGGAAATTTTCTCCGTTCAGGAACACACCTCGATGCTGTGAATGTGACATTGCTGTCATTGCTACGCAAGTTTTTAGTTCTGCAACATTAAATAAGGCTTTTATTAAAGATTTATCACAATTTGTCCCTTTGCACAAAGCTAGAAGAGCTCAGCAAAAATAAAAGTAGTTGCTGTAATGCCAGCCATGCTTCCTGTGAGTTCCAAAATATCTTCTAACACCAAGGCTTCCGTGTAACAAAATACAGAGCTATTTATATTTAAACCTCCTAATGATGCATTAGTTTGTGGAATGAGGAGGGATGTGGGTGGGGAAAGGTGTTGTTTGGTTTAGTTTGGTTTGTTTTTATAAACATCATTATGAGTAATAGTGTAATGTAAGAAAACCAAACTTGCCAAACCTTACAACAAATTTCAAAATGACATTTGTGTGAAACTAAGAAAAGTTCTACTACAGTGGAGAGATTTGATGCACAAGAATTGTTCTGGAGAAAAATTTTCCCTGATCTTCTAAAATCACAACATTATTGAAGACCAAAGAGAATAAAATCAGACTTAAAGGTAAAATAAACTTCCACAAATGGACCAGACAGAGCTAGAGCCACTGACTAATAAATAGCAGGAATTGCATCAAGACAGGAAAGTTGGTACTTCCTTGCACCAGTTATTTTTGCAGCAGGCCCTAACTTCATGTCAAAATAAAATATTCACCTTTCAACCTGAAGCAGTGGTGAAATTTCCCCCATAATTCCAAAGATTCTTTCCATACTGCAGTTGAACAAATACAAAATGACTACCCACAACTGGCACAGTTGCTAGAAAATCAGCAGTGAAAACCTAGAAGTCTGCAAACAAAATGTTAGAGCAATCAGGGCCATAAAAATGCTCAGAAAAGAGTGGTCTGCTTCTTAGAAGACAAAGATGAAGAAAGGCAGCTGTGGGTAACTGTCTTAGATGCACATGGAGACTTGTACCCATCTCACGTGGCATCAGAAGGTAGGGCTAATTGCCCCCAGGACTGCCATGAAAGTTTCCCACACTCCTAAGGTTTCCATTCAATGCTCTCCTCTGGCCAAGCCTCTCCTCTGGCCAACTTGTCATTTGCAGAGGAAGACAAAGGCAGAAACGAACTGCTGTTTGTACTCAGGGAAAAGAGGCAAGAGCAGAATATACAGGCCATACCATATCACACCAGCTCTGCTCTCTGATGGCTTTCCACATTATCTGAAGACTCCTCAATCAGTTGCAGCAGAAGGATTCAAATATCGCAGCAACAGCTCTCTCCCCCTATTTTACAGCTCTACTGTAACAACTATCACTAAACAGATACACATTCCCTGAAAAAGTTTAAAAAAAAAAAAATCAGAATATATATATACAAATTCTTGAAGTATTTAAGGATCCTTGGGAACTCCTCCATGAATGGCAAACCTAATGAGAGCAGTTAGGAGTAGTGCTGATTCCCTAAGCATCCCAGCTGGGTATTGTTCACAGGACCATTCTTGCTGTGAGGAAAGATGAAAAATTCCACGTGAGATTTCAGACTGGTCAGAGAAAGCCCTATAGTAATGATAGGAGAGGACAAAGATAACACTTACTAATTTGAGATTCACATTTATTGCTTTCCATTTTATTTTGGCTTTCTCTGGGTTTAAATATGGCATCCTGCGCTTATTTAACACCTGTTTAAGCACTGTTTAATCACTTGATACTCTCTGAATGCATTCTTGTTAAGCAAGATTTATGACACTGACCTGATTAGGCAACAGGCATTGGCATGTTATCATAATCATTAGGCTAAGATGATTCCCTGGGAGATGTCCTAGTAAAAGTGGCTTTCTCAATTAAGCACATTGCAATTAAGTGGACTATATCTATATTGTCATTCCACAAGGAGAACAAAGCATTTCAAATACCTTTTTGCTTCTTTTTTAAAAAGTATGTTTTAATGCAAAATTTGTACTTTTGATTGGAGAAGAGGATATTGCTTAAAAGTTTATCTAATAATCTAAAGATTTCTTCTCCAAGCCCCCTAAAATCCACAGCAGCACATCCGTGTCTCTGCTTTGCCTGACCTGACAGGCACAGGTTGCACTCCAGGCTTTGCCAACCACAGATGTCCCAAGAAAGACCCCCTGAGGGGTCTTTCTCCCCCAGGGGAGACTACTATCTGCTTTGTTTCTTTGCATAAGAAATCTATTGAGGGGTTCTCAAAGTAACTTCAACTTCAGATGTTCCAAAGCTCTTAACTTACTGACTGAACAATCTTCCAAGTAATTTCAAATTTTTTGGGTGTAGTTTCATGAGTTTGGGGTTTATTTTTTAATTGGCAAGGGTACTTGAAAAAATTTGTGTATGAACCTAGGCAGTCAGGCCATCATTCTTCACAGGAAAGATCTGGGGTACAGTTAGAAGGCACAAAGCATGTATGGCAAATACTGCTCTCCATTTGGGAAGTTTCAATTTCTTTGCTGCATGTGCTCACCAGCCCAGCAGCTGCTCTCATCAAAGTACCAGAGATGAGACTCACAGTATTGTGCCATCAAGTAGACTCCTGAAATAAATCCTAGGACTCTAAATTATTTCGGGAAGAAAATTAGTTTTAAAATAGTAGTTTACATTTCTAAGTCTTCCAGATTCTTCAAAATATTACCCTAAACTTAGAGATTAATCTCTAAATTGTAGAAAAGAGCAAAACAAAGCTTTTAGCAAGACAAAACTACTGTTACTTTTTTTTAAAGCTACCACAGCAAGCAGTCTCCAGCATCAGTCTTCTGTGCAATTGAAGTTACTGATTCATACCTCATTTCTGGCAAAATTCACTTAAGCATTTGACCTGGTATCGCTTTACCAGATGAGAACAATTAACAGTAAAAAAAAAAAAAAACCAAACACCACTCAGCATACACTCTAACATTGCTTCCATATGCAAAGCAGTGCCATGGAAACAGAGAAATGCCAGTGCCGTGGCAAGGGCAAATCGGCAGGAAAGGTCTGAGGAAAACAGCTGTCAGCAGGATTGCTTAGACAGATTGCATTGCACAGGGCAGCTCACATTAACACTGCGGAATGGTATTTAAAAAATCAGGACACAAATTTGTTGCTTCATCATTAGCTACCATGTTATCACTTGCTTAGTCAGATAGCAAAGGGGCAGCAGCACGACTTGCAGTCTGGGGAAATAGATTCAGCCTTATCACTTAATTTCGACAGGCAATCCTACTTGCCTCCTACAGGTGGCAATTTTACACCTTTCAATGCAATACAACACAGCTACATAGTGTTTTCTTTCCCTTTTTTTCCCCAAAGAAACAGAGAAGTCCCTGTGTTTTCTCCTGCTGCACTTCTGAACTTTAGTAGCAACAGACAAACCATTTGTTCCAATCAATGCCAGCAGGAACTTTAGTATCCAAACTGCAAATGATTGCTTCCCTGGTGAGCTGGGCAGAAAGCAGGACAGTCTTCCTCTCTAGCACCATGCAGACACAAACATCTGCTTCTCTCTCCCACAGGTCCCTGTGATATCTAACCAAAGACTTCAGGGATTGCTACTCCTCTGTTGCTTGCATTGATTCTGATCACTCACCGCACTGCAAAGCAAACGTTGAATGATATCAGCTCAGAATAGGAAATCAGTAAATAAAATAGAAAAAGTGAGAAAAAAATAGAGGCAACATATGCTGAAGAGGCAGGAAAAGGCTCTGCCAGATGTTCTTTCAGTGAAACTTGAGGTGGATATGGCAGATCTCATTCTCTATGGATGTCTGCCTGGTTGGAAGATGCACACAAAGCACAACCCATCTTGAATACTCAGAACCAAGGCATTCAAGTGCATTAGCAGTAAGAAAAAATACTGTCTAAGCTTAAGCCACATTTTTCAAAACTAAAGAAGCACCCTGCACAACCTACAGCCACACTGGACACCAGGAGAAAGCAAATTATGTGCTCTAGCACACTTTGCCAAGCTCTTCTGTGCAACAAACATCCAGAAACCCTACAGCTATTGAGGGTGCTTAGCACGACTTTTGAGAATTACCCACAAGAGAGAGTGTGAGTGACTAATCCCAAAGCACACATGTATGGTTTAGAAGACCCGAAAGCTGAAATTCAGAGAATTTTGACATTTTTGTAGGCTGGTTCCTAATGAACATCTGTTTATTTGAAAACCTGCCTTTCTTTGAATGAGGTGGTGTCCTCCTTTTCTCTTTTAAATCATAACCTGTCAAGTAGCAGGGTAAGAAAAATAATAGGGAGCTTTTCACCATAAAACAAAAGGGTGATGCTCCCTCTTCAGTTACATTCCTCATGCCTGTAACTTAAAATTTTCGAACACAGTTATTTAAGCACTGCTACAGAAGACTTCTAACCATTTCTATTTATACAGTATACAGAATTTTATTGAAACGACCACTGGTTAAGTTTTCAAGTAATTAGAATCACAGAATCACTGATGTTGGAAAATATCTCTAAAGTCACCTAGTCTACCTGTCAACCCAAAACTATCACGACCACTAAACCATGTCCTAAAGCACCACTTTTTAACACCTCCAGGGATGGTGACTCCAAGACTTCCCTGGGCAGCTTGCTCCAATTACTCAACCAATCTGGCTTTTTGAATCAGTGATTTCCTGTTTTGTTCTCTATTGGATTGATTCAGATCTCCTCTGAGGCAAAAGGAAAAGTGATTTCAGCATTTATCAGTCCAAGGATCTCATATGCTGAAATTCACTGATGAAAGAGACAGAAAGAGTGCTTGTTTGCCTCAGGGCTGCCCAGCTGATAGCTTCATGAAAAAAAAAATGATTTGCATGGTCAGAAGCCCAGTGCTCTCTTTACTTCCCATTTTACTGGTGGACATGTATTGTAAGTGGGATGATTTTGGTTATCTACTACAGGAATAATATATTAAGTATCAACAATATATTCTTTATACGCCAAACCCATCATTTAAAAAAAAAGTCTTAATGATAAGAAAGTATGTTCTGTAGCAAATATCCCAGTTTCACTTAATTAAAAAAAAAAATTAAAGGTAGTTTTCTCATTACTAATGGCTAATTTAGAAGATGGCTGATTGTTATTAGAAGACAGCTAACAAGCTTGTTATGACTCCAGAGTTTCTGTTTGCATTTGCAAAATAAATGAAGTCAGAAAGTTTGGATTTTTTTTTTCCCACAAAGTAATCCTGAACACATAAGTACATTTAGGATTCTGCAGAGACTGAACTATCAGCCAGGTATCAGTCAGGACTAGGAAAGGTCTTTTACCTCTTTTTAATGCAGATTTTTGTTCTAACTTTTGAAAACAGTTCTGTATGTTTACAACTTGGATTTCAAGAAAAATAAAGTTTAAAGCTGTTTTGACAATAAAAACGCTAACATTTCATTTACAGAAACCTTGCTCACTTCCAAGAGCAGGACAGACAAACTTTAAATTCTGTCATTTAATAAGGGGCAATTAAGTACTACAAACAAGCACAAGTTTTGACAAACACTTGTCCTCTCTTGTGAATATTTTTCCACCCTAGTCATTCAGTAATTCTAGATTGGTCATTTNGGGGGGCTTTGAATAGATTTTTAATTTCAGGCTGTTTAAAGTGCACATCAAATCAAACTGCCAAACACAACCATACCGATCAGGAGGTGTTATTTATCAGAACTATGGCAATTACCTTTCTAATGTCACCTTTGCCTTTAACATCACTCCCCTTTCATACGTTATCCCTGCTGACCTCAGTGACCAATGTTGCCTTTCCCTCCCTCTACACAACTGAAAAGTCAGAATTTGGAGCAGCTCAGCAAGACTCCTTCAAGCCCACCACACAAGAGCTTCACCAGCACTTGCCACAGCTGCAAGATGGGGACTTCAGTCCACAGCTGAACCAGCATTAGGTTACCTGCAGCTGTATAAGCTTGACAAGAACATGTAATTCTTTCAGACCCCCAGCCCACAAATAGTTCCAGAGCCTGAAGCAGCCTCTGCTGCTTCCAACTTTCCCTGTGACCACTGCTTTGTTTGCTAAGGAACCCATCCTGTTGTTGAGGTTCCATTGACTTTCCTAATGTGATGGCCCCAGCCTGGGCAGGACTTGGTTCCCAAATGAGAAGAGACAGACTCTGAGTAGCAAGGAGCTCACTGCTACCTCCTAACTGAAACCTCAGCAGGGTTTTCCTACTGCCCCAAATACTGGGCACTGGCTTCGCTTCTCACTGACAAAGGAGAATAATGAGGTAATGTTGCTCTCTACCCACAAGGCTCAACCATTCCTAGAGAAAGCAGTATGTTCTCGGCATCTCCCCCAGAACACCCAGCTTTCTGGGTCTGGCCAGGCTAATTTGTTCCATCGCTTATGGCTGTAAATTAATTAAATTACCAAGTTCTAGGTGAAGAAACAGAAGAGATCTGAAAGCTTCTGTTCTTGAAGCCAAGAACTGGCCAAACTACAATCATGAACCCTGAGTTAGGGACAGGCTACTGTCCAGCTCTAGCAGACCTTGTAAAAGAGCTCTGCTTTCATGTAAAAATGCTTTTCTTCTGCCTTCTGGCTTTGGAAGTACATAAAGGGAGGTAGGCTACACTTCCCCTACAGTAACCTGTCATTCTGTTTCACAAGTCGTTATCTTCTCAAGAGGCAATAAGTCTCAAGGTATAAATAGGGAGCAGATGGAGCAGGATGTTAGACTGTCAGCTTCCATTAACAGTACTGGGGGCTTGCCATACATCACAGCCAAACCAGAGACTTATCTCATCCCTGTGCAACTGGTGGAAGAGCTACTTGCCTGTGTTAAGGCTACTAACAGAAGAACATGAGATGAAAGTAGATGTGACTATGCTGATGGCCAGGCAGTTATTATTATAGTACGGCTTTACCCATAAATCATTAGATTGTGGTACTATCTGACTAATTTTGAAGTTGTCAGAAGGTTGTAACAGGACAACAGAACACAAGTGAAAAGCTACCTGGGGAAGCAGAGGTGGATCTCTGGCCTCCCAAACTTCCTTTCCTTCAAAAACTGCAAGTTGCACTGTCAAAAAGTCTCATGTAGCTGTAAAGAAAACCAATTATGAGAAGTAGCACTTTCCAGTCCAAAGGAAGGTGCCTACAGGCACCTACAAGTCAGAGAAATGCAGAAAGAGCAAGTGAGAACCTCCCTAAGAGAAGGGAGCTCCCTCCAGCTTTGAGAAAAGCAGTTCTGAGAAAAAACACAGCATGAATGTCCTCTCTGGAAAAAACACATGAAGTACATAAACTAAAGTGTAAGGTCTAATGAATACCAAACAAGGCAAGCCTGGGGGCTCCTGCATTGCTACTCCCAAACTTCTAGGAGTATGATGACTTACAAGGGAGCCAAGCACAACAAACTGGCTGCTGATGCTTTCTCTGCTCTCAGTGCTCCTTCATGATTTACAGAAGCAACTAGGCTGCACAAGTCTATTCAGTACCAACCTGTAGCTCCATGCTTCTGCCACCAGCTAAAGATAGTCTGACCACGTGGAACAGTTAGCAGCTTTACTTGACAGTTTCTATGAGTGCCTGCTCCAAACGTTTTTAAACACAAGTTGATGGACAATGGAGAAACTACTGTATTGACTCAGTACCAAACTCAAACAAACATAACCTGATGCATATTTTTCAGCAAATTTATTATCTGCCCTAGCCTGAAGTAAACAAGATGACTTGTTAGCACATGAAGAAAAAACACTTTTGCAAACCTGAAACAAAATATCACCTCTCAAGGTAGTGTACACTGTACAAAATGAGTAACAATTGCTTTGGCAGAAATACAGGTTGCATATAAAGGCAGAATTAAAAAGAGAGACTAAACTGGGAAAAAAAAATGGGAAGGGGAAGAAAAAGAAGTTGTGCTTCAAATCCTAAGTCATTAAAATACCTCTCTCAGGGAGCAAGACATCTGGACAAAGACTTTAGCTGAGCCAAGAGATGACAGTAAGAGTGACCTGACAGAATGCATATTACTCAATCTCTATTGCTTGACAATTGGTAAAGCACTCCTTTCACTGTCTTTAGTCCCGACTTCAACACTGTAGCACACTAATTGCTTGTGACAGGTGAAAAAGGACACAAGAGGACAAGAAATTTTAAGGACAGACAGTTTTTCCTCAATCTTGCTGATCACAGTGTAAAAAGTGTTTCTGAAGTATTATGCCAGCACTTCAACAGAATCCAAAGAAGGAGGTAAGTGCGCCAAGTCAGGATCAGATGGATTACCCTGGCTGACAAATGTCCCAGTTAATTTGGGTTCTCTGCATGCTGTGGGAAACTCAAGGATGTCTGGTACTGCCTCTCTGTCCTTGAATCGACCTGCTCAGTGTTTGGCTTTTAGTTAAAATGCAGTGTTTGTTATTGGCACTTAATCCCTCTCCTGAGGTGGGCTCACTTACAGTGGTCTAAAATACTTGGTTACAGAGACCCTGAAGTGCTATCCCAGATGAAAGGGGAGGAGGAATATTTCACAGTAGACTCAGGATGGACTAGGTTGTAGGTGAGACACGAACACACAGTGATTCTAGTAAGTAACAGCTTCACCTCAGATTCAGAACTGGAAGGAAAATTAAACACAGGGCAGATTTCTCTAAGTTTCACCAGAGGGATATAAGAAAACACACACTCTACAAAGAAAATAATGCTTTGAATAGCAAAACCTCTGAATTCACATTTTCTTTCTGTAATAAACTGGATAACATTCTGAAGAGGCAATGTTTTTGGTGTGTTTGAAGAGTTAAGAAAGCTTCAATAGGAAAGAAAGATCCTGAGATAATTATGAATAATTAATTTAAGACCAACTTCAAGGAATGGTTTGAGGGAATTTGAAGACTCAGGAGATAACAGTGAATTGCTGAGCTTTTTGCTTGCAGGCAGTCACTACTAATCCAGGCTGGGTAGTTGACAGCAAACCCCATATATAGCAAACCTGCTAGCATAAATGGTTACTGTGCTGGTTTGAACTAACTGGAGGATTTAAATGAGAAATTAGACTATAGGCTGAGAAAGGAAAACACTGATGATGCTACTTCACTCATAGCTTTACGGCGGAAGAGAAAAAAAAAAAAACGTGTAAGAGTTGTAACCCAAATACAGATAAGTCAAACTGCTTTGGGCCGTGGCTGCTGCTGTTGCATGGCTGTTTCTCCCTGCCTTTCATAGCTGGATCTGAATAATTTCACTAACTTCTTTACTGCTGCTAATCACCCTGGCCGATCTACCTTCACCTATCTGCTGCATAAGACAGATGGTGAGATAAGACTGGGGAGGGGGGAAGGTGCTAGGGGGGGTAAAGCCCCATCTTAGGGACTTTGATCTCTGGGAGGGGTGTAGTGTTTCTGTACTACCTTTTTTACTGCATTTATCTGTAAATATCTGCTATATATTGTAAATATCTGCTTGTACATTGTGCAAAGCTGTAAATATAAAGCTTCATTTATTAACTTCCAGCTGACTAAGTCCTAGCCTGGGTTATTTCAAAGAGTAGGGGGGAAGGTAACTGTTGAACCACCACAGTTACTCATCAGCCTCCTCTGGAGACTCCATATTTGTCTAAGAACAGTCGCAGGCAGGCACACTTTCCACATATATTAAACCAGGCAGGACTGTTCATTTTCACATTGTGACTTCTGACAATGATAGCTGTATTGGTTCCAGCTAGCTTCCCGGATCCCAAAATCATAAAGAACAGACTTGATTTGATTTGGAAGTTAAAAATAAACTTTAACAATAAATAAGAGGTATTTTAGGTAAGAGGAGTTACCAAATATACAGGGAATGGAAACAAAATACACATATACAACCAGTGGATGAAATGAATGGAGATGGATCCAAATGGATGGAGACAGATTATGATGGTGGATCCCTCCATGTGTTTGCTGGAGGATCAGGTTCAGCCTTGCCTCCAGAAGGGGTTAACCCTTTACATTCCACTCCTTAGTTAGACCATTTCCACTTTCCTACAGTCTCCTCATCAAATGATATGAAAATGTGTTCATGGTATAGGATGTGTATTAAGAGCTCTTGGTTTTAGTCCTTCAT
The DNA here is from genome assembly GCA_013396835.1 of Psilopogon haemacephalus. NCBI lineage: Eukaryota > Metazoa > Chordata > Aves > Piciformes > Megalaimidae > Psilopogon > Psilopogon haemacephalus. Next base: position 252,737 of record VWZI01000251.1, on the reverse strand, counting down.
AGTCCCAGCTGTATTCAAAGGCAACGTGCTTCTCCAGTGCAGGTTGGTGCAGGTGAGTTGTGAGCAGGGCAGGAAACATGGCATTCAACCTTTCCTGCAGCTTGAGCATGGCATGGGATATGGTAAACCCATTCAATCCCATGTTCTTTTGGCCAGTTGCTCACAAGGTTGTTTTTCAAATGGGTCCTGTTATCTGATTCAATTCTTTCTGGCATATCATATCTCCACAGTATATGCCTTTCCATGCCCCGGATGGTGTTGCAGGCAGTGGCACAAGGTACTGGGTAAGTTTCTGGTCACCCAGTGCTTGCATCTACCATGGTTAACACATACTGTTTGCCGTTAGGGGATCAAGGCAGAGTGATGTAATCTATCTGCCAGGCTTCCCCATATTTGTATTTTGACCATTGGCCCCCATAACACAAAGGTTTCATGCGCTTAGCTTGTTTTACGGCAGGGCAGATGTTACACTCATGGATAACCTGTCCTACAGCATCCATGCCCTGTCCCTGTCCCTAGCCCATTGGTAGGTGGCATCTCTTCCTTGGTGGCCAGAAGAGTCATGGGCATACTGATCTAAGAACAGTTCACCTTTGTGCTTCCAGTCCAGATCTATTTGGGAGATTTTGGCAGCCAAGTCAGCTTGGTGGTTGTGTTGTTCTTCAGTGGCTTTGCTTTGGGGAATGTGAGCACTGATATGTCTGATTTTAACTGGCAGCTTGTCCAGGTGGGCAGAAATGTCTTGCCAGAAGTCAGCAGCCCAAGTAGGCTTCCCTTTCCTCTGACAATCATTTTGTTTCCACTCCTTCAGCCACCACTGTAACGCATTTGCTATCATCTGAGTCAGTGTAGATGTAGAGCACTGGCCACTGCTCTCACTCTGCAATGTCCAGTGCCAGCTGGATGGCTTTTACCTTAGTGTATTGGCTAGATTCACCTTCTCCAACTCTTGCCTCTGCAACTCCGCATGTAGGGTTCCAGACCCCAGTCTTCCATCTCTGCTTGCTGCCTACAAGACAGCAAGATCCATCTGTAAACAGAGCATATCTCTTTTTGTTATCAGGAAGGTCATTATATGGGATGGTTTCCTCAGCATGGGTCATTGCCTTCTCTTCCGGTGGCATTCTGAAGTCAGTGCCCTCTAGCCAGTTGGTGATTACCTCTACTGTGCCAGGGCATTCAAAACTCCCCATTCTAGCTTGATGGATTATCAGAGCTATCCACTTACTCCAAGTGGCATCTTTGGCATGGTGAGAAGTTGAGCTTTTCCCTTTAAGCATTCAAGTTAGGAATGGATGTCTATGTGCTGAAAAGAGTGGTGACTCAGTTCCAATCACCACAGAAGCAGCTTGAACTCCCTCATAGGCAGCTAGAATCTCCTTTTCTGTGGGGTGTGAGCCTTTGTATGCCTTACTCCAACACCCAAGTGGGCAGCCTCATGTTTCTCCAGGAGCTTGCTGCCATAAACTCCAGCTAGGACCATTCTCACTGGCTGCAGTATAGAGTATGTTCTTAATCTCTGGGACAGTTTGAACTGGTTCCAAGGCCATAATACGGACCACTTCTCATTTTATTTGGTCAAATGCCACCTGTTGTTCAGGTCCTTGCTCAAAGTTATTTCTCTTTCCGGTTACGGTGAAGAGAGACTTCACAATTTGACTGTACCCAGGAATATGCATTTTCCAAAAACTCACAACCCCCAAGAAGGATTGTGTCTCTTTCTTGTTAGTGGGTTCCACCATAGTGGCTACCTTATTAACCACCTCCATAGAGATATGGCAGTGACCATCTTGCCACTGAACTCCCAGAAACTGGATTTCTCTGGCGGGTCTTTTCACTTTGCTTCTCTTAATAGAAAAAGCAGCATTCAACAGAATACTGATGATCTTATCCTTCTTGAAGACTTCCTCTGCTGTCTCACCCCATACAATGATGTCATTGATGAACTGCAGGTGTTCCGGAGCTCCACCTTTCTCCAGTGCTGTTTGGATTATGCTGTGGCAGATTGTCAAACTGTGCCTCAACCCTTGGGGTAGTCTGTTTCAGTGGTACTGGATGCCTCTCCAGGTGAAAGCAAACTGCTGTCTAAATTCTTCTGCGATGAGAACGGAGAAGAAAGCATTAGCAATGTCAATAGTAATAGTGGCATACCATTTGGCCTCCTTCAATTCCAGTTTGTACTGGAGCTCCAACATGTCTGGCACAGCTGTGCTGATGGGAGTAGTCACTTCATTCAGGCCTCAAAAATCCACCGCGACTCTCCATTCCCTGTTCTCCTTTCACACTGGCCATATTGGGCTGTTGAAGGGTGAATGAGTCTTGCTGATGACACTCTACTTCTCCAGCTGGCCAATCAGTTGATGTGCAGGCAGCAGAGGGTCCCTGATGGTCCTATATTGGTTTCTGTGCGCTATGTCGGAAGCAATTGGTAATTTTACATCCTGCATCTTGTGTCTGCCAACCATGGAAGAGTCATCTGAAAGGCCAGGCATGATAGAGAGACAGTCTTTGTCTGCAGTCTCCACAGCTGCTATCCCAAAAGCCCACTTGTTCCTCTTTGGGTCCTTAAAGTATCTTTCCCACAGAAAGTCTATGCCAAGCATACAAGGTGCATCAGGACCAGTCACTATGGTGTGCTTCTCCCACTCGTTCCCAGTGCAGCTTATCTCAGCCTGCAGCATAGTCTGTTCTTGTGATCTCCCTGTAACTCTTGAGATTGTTATGGACTCTGTCTCTCTGTGGCTTGAGAGTATCAGGGTGCATCGAGCACCTGTGTCCACCAAAGCACTGTATTTCTTTGCTTCCAAAGTGCCAGACCAGTTTACAAACACATCCCAGTAGACTCTGTTACCCTTGTTCTCCACCTGGCTGGAGACAGGGCACCTCTAATGCTCAATGTGGTTGCCACAAGAAGTGCATTGGCCTGAGATGCTGGCAGCACCACCCCTCAGGTGAGAGGATTGCCTGTGGGACACTGGAGCAGCCCCTCTTCTAGGGTTATTCCCAGTGCCTGCACTCTGCAGCTCCCTTACTTTGGCCCATAGAGCTGCTGTGGGCTGGCCATGCCATCTGTCCATGTTCTCACCATGGTCACAGAGAGTTCTCTACAGTAAGCCTTGGGATGCCCCCTGCCTGGCTTAGGGGCTACAAGAAGGACCACAATGGTATGCACTTCTTACAATTGAGACATACCCATTCCAAGGGTGAGGAATAAGTGTCGTTTCCACTCTTCAGGTCAGATACAGAGGCCTTAAGCTCATTCATGTCTCTGGTCAGGGTTTCTACAGCTGATATCAGAGCTTTTCTAGAGACACTATCTTCAAATCATTCACAAACTCATGGATGGTTGGTAGATTGTTAAGGTCTCTGCCCAAAAGCAGTACCCTTAGTGTGTGTGCATAGTTAGAGGGTGCACATGGGGTCAGCTTCTTTAAGAGAACTGGCTTCATGCAGACATTATCAGGATTCAAAGGCAGTTGGGCATTTCCACAGATTATTTTCCGTACAGCGATCTGCCATAAGAACATGATTCCCTGTTCCATTTAAGAGGATGGAAGATCATGTCATCTTTAGACGGGTACCAGTGGTTTACAGCTGTGAGGAGTCAAGTCCAAAGTGTGTGTGTGCCATCTAGTCTTCCCAGCTCTTTATCAACACCCCCATCCCTCAATAAGGACCTCAATTGCTTAGCTTGTCTCTGATCCAGTTCCACAGTCTCTGCCCCTGAATCCCAGCAGTTTAAAAGCCAATTCATTTGCCCTTGCATAGTCCTGATGTGTTTGATCTCATTTCATGGCATAGCTGTGATGGTAATTACCTCACCATCTGATTCATTCCCGTCTAATGGGTTCTGCTGTGAGGTGCTGGTCCCAGCCAAGGTGACTTCTATGGGATCTGAACCTGGAACATCACAACTTATTTTTGGCAATTTCTTTCTACAAGTGGTGACAGGAGCAAGAGAAACTGTTTGTGTGGGGGTGACAGTTTGTGTGTGTGTAGCAGCAGTGAGTGGGGCCATGCCATCACTAGCCAGGCTGGCCGCACTGCTCGTGGCCAGTGAGTCATGTGAGGTTGGAGCTGTGCCTTCAGCAGTGGTATCAGTACCACCACACACATACTGGCAGCAGTAGCATTTACTGAGTGTGCTGGCCTTCCCCCTACTTATTTCTCTCTCTAGGACCCTGAAAATGGCGACTACACACGTCTGTCACATGGTCCATGCTAGGACTGCGATAATTCCCCCCTGTATCAACCTTAAACATAGTGAAAATACTGCTAATAAATACCATTTATCATGCAATATATCTGGAGCTTCACTGTTCCAGCACACATGTTCAGAGTGCTTCCATACATCAGATGGATTCTCAGACCTGGTAAGATTTCCAACATAATCCACTAAAAATATACACAGTCTCACAGGTAAGACTTTAAAATAGTCCAGTAACATATCAGTTACTGTCCAAACTACATGATACATTATAAATTCATATATTCAACTCCAAAACAGCTACCCAAAAGCCTGAATTATCAAAACTCTTAAAACATCCACTTTTAACTTCTAAATCTTGTCTGAAATAATTATTTAAAATCCTAGCCCCAAGTTGATTTGTGCCAATTAATTATGTATTGGTTCTACCTAGCTTCCCAGAGCCCAAAATCCCAAAGAACAGACTTGATTTGATTTGGAAGTTAAAAATAAACTTTAACAATAAATAAGAGGTATTTTAGGTAAGAGGAGTTACCAAAAATATAGGGAATGGAAACAAAATACAAAATACACATATACAACCAGTGGATGGAAATGGATGGAGATGGATCCAAATGAATGGAGAAGGATTATGAAGGTGGATGCAGGATGATGGTGGATCCCTCCATGTGTTTGCTGGAGACACGTAACATAATCAGGAACAGCAGGGAAGAAGGATGCTGGCTGGTGAGGAGGAGAGTGAAGGAAGCAAGAGGGAGGAACAGGAAGTCTCCCTGCTTATATAGGGAGACCAGACAGGAAGTGGGAATGAGCTAAAACACCACACCTGGAGGAAGGTCAGATCACCCCAGAGACGAGTCAGGACCACCTAGGATCAGTTTCAACCTTGCCCCCAGGAGGGGTTAACCCTTTACAATAGTAGTCTCTGGCAAAGCTTGTCTAATGTTAACTCCATGCACCTTACTCTGGAGGCAAGAAATCATATAGACAGAAGCAGAGTACAATGAATCTTTGAAACTGCAGCACCAACACAGAGCGAGGCTAGAATGTTAATATTAGCCAGCAATGAGTTAATTTCCCATAATAAAATCTGTTTTGGCTATTTGGCTATTTGCGTCACAGTACAGACTCCAGTCATGGTCACATCTTGTGAAAGCTTAATAATAAGGTCAATTTTGCATGCTAAAGAGGCCACAAGTGCAGGCTTGGTGCTGTATGGAGATACAGGATGCCAAAAGACACAACTTGGTTGCTTTGCATATTCCCAGGTATGTAGCTTTGTGAGCTGCCAATATTTGCTACAGAATTTTCACGAGAGGCAACTGAAGTCTTTTGCTTTCTTCCTAGCATAGCTCTCCATGACCTGTTGCAGCCCAGCATCAGCCTTGCATTAATCATGTTAGAGCCTTAAAACTTCCTAAATTTTTTTCAAAGGTTCTGCAGATCAAGAGCATCAATTCCAAATCACTCTTTAGCTAGTCATAGCTTAAATTCACTTGTCTTTATTTAGCCAGTTTTTAATAACTACATTCTGTGTTTATCAGTAGACCATGACATATTATTACTTGGAGATATTACAACTAACCACACTGTATTTCAATAACATGGTTCTTGGTTGCGTTGACTGTTAGACTAAAGGCAATGTTGCTGTTGCATTAAATGAGGAAGAACCAGTGTCTGTCAAAACTTCCATCAACAAAGTGTATGCTAGTCCCTGTCCCTACAAGCCACAGTTCTTTGTGGTCACTGCTCAGAGCACAGCACCATATGCAAATTGTTTTATGCTGTTTCAACTTCCTACCTTTCAGCAACAACTGAAGGACAATTACTTTACAGAATTTTTTAGAAGTATTTTCAACTGTATCAGCAAAAGTAGCAAAATCAATGAAGACAATGTCAGAAAACTCCACTAGCTAAGTTCAGATGGCCACTATTTCTAGCAGATACAACCAGTTGCACAAGTAGCCTCAAGCAAACAAACAGAACACAAGGAAAAAATCGACAGCAGCTTGGAGCAGCATTCACTCCAGTCAGCCACCAGCTGATGAAGTGGAAAATACAAATAAAAACCAACAAAGTAGAAACAACCTAGAAGATGCTTTCTGGCATACTCAAATTATAAGCTTCTGTTTGGCATATGGTATTCCCTCATTTTATGAAAAAAGTTAGTTTTATGAACTTTTCAACAGATTCTGCTCTCCCAGAAAGTCAGTGGCTTCTCTGCTTTTTGGACATAAGTTTTTTTTGTTATAAGTTATGACTACAGGGTCTTCATGACACCCAAACTACATCAATCTAAGTGCTGTCTCAAAGCAGTATAAATGGAGATAAGACCTTAAGTAAGGAGGAAAGGAAGTACACTTGATCCTCACACTGAGGATCAAGACCTGAAGCAAAGCAAGGTTAAGTGAACCTTCCATGTTTACCCAGGACATCTGTATCTAGCCTGGAAAACAAGTCCAAGTCTCCTAATTCCCAGTCCAAACTTTTAGCTACAAAACAGACTTGCTTCCATCTAAAAATGGATTGCAGGAATTTTAGTTCAACATTTGCACACAGCAAAATCAGTAAATCTTTCATAATAGGAGACAGAGTGCAAATGTACACTGCAGAAAAAAAAAAATGAGTAGATAAAAATGGTATTTTAAATTTTCTTTTAAATTGTCTTTTCTGGCCCTTCCCTGACCCATCCTCTCCTGCCACCACACAGGCAAATAAATTATCATCTCTCTACAAAGTACATGTTTCACTTGCTGCAGTGCTGTAATTCTACTGAGTCTACCTTTATCTCTGTTCAGCAGAGTGATGCAAAACCCACTGAATAAATGGTTTAAAGGTAAAGGAACGACAACTAGACAGATGATTTCAGTAATATAAATTCATCTGGAGAGCTGACAGGGAGCTGTCAAAGTGCAGGTACCTTCTCAGAAACCACAGCATGGCCTTAGAATATACATATACAAACTGGCCAAATTTAAAATACACACAATTGAGATTTACAGGTGGTTTGAGTGAAGGCAGAGGACATCAGCTCTGTGAAAAACCTGACATGAAATTCTAACAAGGCTTGATGCATTTTTATCACCACGTTGGTCAAAGAACAAGCAAAGATAAAAGTTCACTTAGCCTAACTTCCACCCAAGTACGACTCTATTCTTGGCCAGGTGTTCCTGAAGTCTTGGCACAGAACACTTAAATGAAGGCTCAGGATAGATGGTTTGTAATTGCACAGCAGGATAGAAATGAGATGGGAAGCAGACTATTCTAAGTCAAGGACAGCATCTATTTGTAAATTGATAGGTATCAATGATGTAAAGTAATGTAAGTGCCATTTTTCTAGCATACTCCCATATTAACTTCAGAGATATAAAGGAGTTAAAGAACTGACATGCTTAACATCACAACAACCATCACATGAAAACAATAAAAAATATCTTTGTCAAACAGAGACTCATGTTCTTGTAATAAAGGAAAGAATGTTTAATTTCTGCATAGAATCATAGTATCAGTCAGGGTTGGAAGGGACCACATGGATCATCTAGTTCCAATCCCTCTGCAATGTACAGGGACATCCTACCCTAGATCGGGCTGGCAAGAGCCTTCAAATGAACTAGAATATCATCACTAATCCACGTAATCTAGATGCAAGAGTTTACATCCAGTAACAAAGTAGGAAAAAGAAAAAAATTGTTCTTCAACAGAATGGACGAAAACCTGTCTGGGTTTATGCAGAAGTGTATTTATCTATTAAAAATCTCACAAATTATTAGCAATAAAGTGGATTAATTGTATCCATTTCCATGGAATGCACGGAGTGAAAGGACCAGAGGGAGACTTAAGATCAAGAGCCCTGCGTTTTGGTGCACCATCCATGACACCACTGACAGCCAGCTCTGACAGAGCCCCCGCAAAATGCATGGTTTCAGCTGATTTGAGATCTGTAAAGCAGGGAGGGCAGTGCCAAGTAAGATCTTGGTGCACTCATATTTGGCCTTCTCTAATATGGCATGTCTCACAACCATGGCCAGGCAGACTGTCAGGGTCATTATGAGATTCCAAAAGTGCCCTGAAACACCTACACCGTGATCTCCAACCAGTGATGCTGCTGAGTGTGCAACACCAAGGTGAAGCCCCAAGAGCACTGGTACACACAGTGTAGCCATGAATGCAGTAAAGGAGACATGGTCCATTAACAGAAGCTTCTATTTCTGCATTCAAATCACAACCAGGGAAAAGATAATGCTCACAGCAGGTAGCAATTTATAGGGCTTGCATGTCTCCCTGCTCCTTCAGTTCAGGTACCCCAGCACAAGCAGCACAGACCAGCACAAGCTGCAACTTTCTTCCAGGGAGAGTATAAGCAAACCTACATTCTGAACCACTACTGCAATGTCTAATCTTTCTCTGGGGTTGTTGCTATAAAAAAAACCTTCAATATACTTGATCTCATACACTTAAAAAAGACTGTCAGAAAGACTTGTCAGCAACTTCTTAGAAAGGCAGCAGAGGGAGGGGAAGCAGATTGTTAACATTAGAATATCACCTACCATCTGGATGTATTTAACATAGGATCAGATAAAAGATTTGGACATGAATTTGCAGTCCTTGATCTCACGCCCAGACAAAACTTGAACTCAAGAAGCTGAAGACGTTCTCATTTGTGGGATGGAGCACGTTAATAGAAGTTCCAAACATGCAATCCATTTCATTGCTCGTATTCTCTCACATTTCTTTAAAAAATTATATAGTGCATTTAAAAGAAATACATATATATCTATAAAAATATAAAGCAAATAAACATTGACACAAAAGAACAGGCAAAGTACTGTAATCTGAAATTCTGCAGTTTCAGAATAAATAAACTAATGGACTTATCGACAGTCATTGGCTGAATGGAAGTTCACGACTGCCATTTATTTAAAGATCATCTCAATTCCAGTCTCTCTCTGCTCTTGATTAGATTACTGTAAAAAGTACGGAGACATGGAGAACACAAGAAAGTAGCTACACATTTGACATAACAGTACTTTGATGAGGTACTTAAAATATTAAGGAGATACAAGCTGCATTCAACAAGGTGATTTATTGACAAATTGTGGTTTGAAGCATCTGAGTTAACTAAAAAGGGTTTGAATTCCCAGAGGAATCTAAAATAACCCATGAAATTCCTGTTTTGAAGAACATGTTTAGGTCTCATCACATCATATTCATCAGGAGTCACCCATTATCACTGCAACTACCAGTTTCACTCTGTCTCCACCTCTTCCCATCCTTTTCGATCTACTACCCCTAACCAACAAATAAATCCCAAACTCCTCTTTGATTAGAGCTTCAATAAACTGTTTCATGTGCAAAAAAAGCTGTGACTTTGCCTGAAAATACAAAAAATACAATTCACTCGTCAGCTAACTTCAGTCTTTTCAAATCAGCAGGATTTGTCCAACATACCAAGAACCAGCCAGAGCATCTCCACATCAGCTCTTCAGATACAGTTACAAACCTGCTCATTAAAACCAACACAAATGAACAGCACACTAAGTTTACAGTAATTCATAGTGGGTAAAATAAAGAAGGTAAATATTATTTCCTGCTAGCAAATGAGAGGAGAAGAAAAATCAATATCCAGGCTCACAGGTCCAGAACTATTTCTTAGAGTCACTTTCTTCCTCCCTCCTGGCAGCAGGAAAGACTTGGAGGAGATTGAGAAAACACCCTCACCCTATGCCAGACATCAGAGGCACTCAACCGCCTTGTTCATATCTAGATTTATAAGCAAAACATAACAGAATTACTATGATCAGGTCTGAGTGCTTTTACTTACTCTGTACCCAGAAGCCATCCATGGAACTCTAATACCAGGAGCAGGTAACTATGTTGTCAACCACATATATTCAGAAAATGCAAATATATTTCCGGAACATCAGTCTCAGCCATTCCCTAACAATCCTCATCTCTCAGTAGCCCAAACCAGCATGCCCTTGGTAAGAAAGCCTCCTCTAAAAAGACTTTTGAAAGTAAAATAAAGTCTAGAGCATAAAACTTTAGTGCTTTTTTGTTTTCAAATAAATTGTTTCTATGTTTCAAATCTTCATTGTCAAGAACACCATCCAACAATAACCTGCCAGTACCCACCTGCAAAACATAATATACGTTTCACACTTGCCAAGACAATTTCCCCCATTTATTTTCTTAAATAAGTAAAAAAGAAGTCAGAGGAAGAACCAATCAGATTTTTTTCTGGATGGAAAATGTTATTTTGTGGTTTCTCTCTCCCTTTTTCCTTTTAAAAGGAGAAGAAGGAGAAAGGACATTTCAGACCAGAAAACACAGAATTTCATAAAAAATCAAACACATCCTAACCCAACCCACAGCTTTCACTGCAGCTTTTAACCATACCCACTCCTTGCACAGCCAAATGGTGCTGCAGGCCTATCTCTACCACCCACACCATAAGCATATCACTTCCCAAGTCATTTACTGCCTGCAGTGCTGGCAGCTTTACACCTACACACTATGTCTTCTCTACCATGGAAAGTTCCTTTCTGCCACGGGTAGGTAGAATACAGTCTCTTCCTTGTAAAAATCAAGCAGACACTTTGTTTAATTAGACAAGCTGTAGGAATAGTGATGTTGCACTGGTGGTGATTTAAGGATGCAGGAAAGGAAAAACTTTCTTGTAAGTTAACTTGAGCCAGTAGGTACAGACAGGGCAGATTCATGGAGTGGATTGGGTACCCTATAGCCTGTCCTTCTCCAGCTATCACATTGCCAAAGCACACACCTGTTTGCCAAAGGAGGACATCACCATCTGTTCATCAGGCCACAGAGTGCTTACATTTCTGGACAGGCTGAACATAACAGGAGAATCTGCAACACAAACAGCTCTATCCCTGAGTTAGGGGAAAGAACTGATAAGCAAGTCAGTGTTTTACTCACCAGAAATTCTGATTAAAAAAAACAATATGTTGTCAGACTTAAAGTATTTTCTTCTTGAAAATGGAAACATTTTCACCTCTGTGGCCCAAAAGAAGGAACATGTTTTCCAGTGGAACCATACATATTTCTCATGAGAACAAATGTTTTTAAAAAGCTGTCTGATGCACTAAGCAATCTCTGTTAAACAGTTTCACCATCTCAAACATTCGGAAAGAACAAGCTCTGTCACTTCAAATTAAGACAGGAGTAACCTCACAGTAAAGGTCCGCAAAAGCACAGCTCACCACATTCAGAAGCACTATATTTTCACAAGAACTATTTAGCATAGATTGCAACAAAATTACACAGCTCTTTCTGGAGTGGTGGGATGTAATGCATACTGATGGAGCCGTGTTAACCGCATTACGCTGTGTGTGTGTGCATTGTGTTACTTACACATATACACAAGCAAGTACGTCTGTATGTTTCATGTTATGTCCAGGCTAGGATTATAGCTGGTTCAAAAGGCAAAATTATTTTGAGAAAATGATCTGGAGTGAACCATTAAAACATTTTTTCTTTTCCAGGCACCAGGACACATAGCTTAGCTGGGCTCTATCTGAACCACAGCCTCATTGACTCCAAGGACCATTGACTAGCCTAGATGCAGAATGTTTCTCTTACTTGCCCTCTTTTAGATCACTTTGGTTTTTAAAAAGGCACAACATAAGTTACAGAAGACCTGACCGTAAGAGCCACCAGGCCTCAGTACAGTAACGCAGATGATCATATCTGTAATGTCATATGAACGACCACACAAATGAGTGAAGTCTATAGCAAATTCATGAGAAAAAGTTCCTGCTATAAGACATCAAAGTCAGCACGAGTCAACAACCTAACACATTAGTGCAGCACAGATTTTACTTTGGAGCACTTTTAAGATCCTGAGAAGTATTGTCTATGTAGAGTCTATTACTATGACAATGTAAAACTAAAGTGGAAACCTTTAAAAATCCACTTAAACAACAGTATTTTTCAACTGATCTGCATCACTGATTTCATCTCCTCTGGCAGCACAGGAGGCTATGTGTGTTAGGGAGTGTGTATACACACAGAGCAGCATAGGAGCATCAAATGGGACCCACATTGGGAATGACTGTGCAAGTTTTTCTTCCTCTATAAAAACTATTGCCTTTCACGTGTAATTTTGATACCAATTATATATTTATTCTGTGGTTTTAAACTATAAAATCCCACTTGGTCACAAAGTATTTAAGATATAAACACTTCTGTCACAGCTCAAAGTTTTGGTACGTCAAGGTATGCATGTAGTATCAAGAACAAAAAGCCCACCTGGTCTAAGCTGATGAGGATCTGGGTACCAAATTTAATAGAGCCTGAGTTTCTCCTGAATACATCTGTATTATCCAGTTTTCCATTTATTATCATTCAGGTTCCTCTCCAACCCAAAGGATTAACCTTGCATCAAGGTATGCTAGAAATATTCATGGAAGAATACATTTATCATGTTCAGGCACTTAGCACTGACGTGGGCTGGGGCTTACAAGCTACAAAGTAATAATATTTAATGATTTCTTATCACCCTGAAAGCTCCTTCAAAATAAACAAATAGAAATAGTTTTTAAAAGCAACTGCCACACTACTGTTACTGCTAAAGATTAACATGCGGAATTAGCTTATTCTTTTCAGATTGTAATTTAGCCATGAGCAAAACCAGCTAGATGCACTTGAGCTAGGAGGTATGATGTGCATTCATCTTACTTCCCAGACCTGCTTAATCAAATTGGCTTCCACTCATTCTCAGCTACACCCAGAGAAACATCTATGAACACAAAAGCATCCATCCCTACCCAGGGACAGCTTAAGTATATAATATAACCTCTAATGCAGAAAGCATTTCTGAATCAGGAAATTACAGTCACTATACAAGAATCGAAGCCAACCAAATAATCAATCCTTATTCTGACAAAGATCCTGCCTTTATTAAAATTTCTGCTTATTCTCTTTAAAAACAGCAAACTCTTTATCTGCTCTATATCACTGGGTGTGCTTTAACTTGTGAAGCAGAGAGCACTGCTTAAAAGACAGTTCTTTTAAAGCATGATGAGACTTAAAGCAACAATTACAAACTACAAAAAAATTAAAGTGACCTCAAGTACCTGAGATTTTACAACACTTAGCTGCTTTACACTGTCTTCTTTGACAGGCAAACTTGTGCCATAAACAAAGCCATTGTCAAGTGTGATTGTTTTCCACCCTTCATAGTCCTTGTACTCTGATTTGTCAGCTTGATAATAAAGAATAACAATAGCTGTCTATTATAACACAGTGCCCTAAAAGCATTTAGCAGTTCCTCTTCACTATTGAATAGGAGACTGCACTAATTAATTGCCTTCTCTCTGTTTTATGTTTCATAAAATCTTTAGCAGAGATTTCAAAGGCACAAAAGGACATTTATACAGCCTACATTCCCTACAAAACAGCCATTTGTGCCTTTAAAAATATCTTCCTACAAGAAATGGCCACAAAAAATGAAGTTTGAAAGACTTCCGGTTAAGAATGACTCAAAAGTTCATGTCTGGCCACCGTTTGCATTTCAATCCTACAGATGCTCGCTCCCTCCCATTTACTGGTTTCAAATACACTGAAGTAGGTAACATTCCTCTCCCACAAGTTCTCCCATATATTTGGCCTATGCATTTATCTCAAAATTGCTATACAACAAACAAACAATAGAATCTGGCTAATTATTTTCCGGTTTATTTGTAAACACAGGATGGAATTATTTTCTGACTATTAAAACTACAGATTGTTAAATTAAGATAATTAGAAATATGATATCAGCTATCAAACAGAACTCTAAAGATATTAAGAGACAGAAAATTAGAGGTGTTAAGGTACAGATTCCTTGTGAATAAATATTTTCTCTAATAACCCACCTAATTTTCCAGCACAGGCTGGAGTGGGTTAGAGTGAGGAAGAAAGGCGGTACAGTCTGTAGACTAGCTGAAAAATTCTGAGCACAATGACAACAGACTACTATTTAACAAAACATTGCATTGTATGAAACAGCTGTAATTTAATGCTTCGTAAAACAGATTTTGTCCATGTCATGATATGTTAATGCAAGGAAGTAAACAAGGGCTACAGAATCTATCTCTGCTTCTTATCCTACAAGTATATACGATCTTTGTGTTGGTTTGAGCTAATTGGAGAATTTGAGTGAGAAATTAAACATACTGTGTCACTTCACCCAGTTTCACTGAGAGAGAAGAAAGAAAATTGTTTTGAGAATGTTCCCAAAACATCCAGATAAGCCAGTGTGCTTGCGCAGTC
>VWZI01000251.1:212500-238057 GCA_013396835.1 Psilopogon haemacephalus | reverse complement strand
GTGTTTTTCTGAGTTTTAGCCGGGGTTTCAAAAGGTGGGGGGGGCAGGTCACTGCAAACCCACTACAATCTTGCACCAGCAAGATCTTCCTTATATAATTAGGACAAAAGATACCTATTACTAGGACACCGACGTAAATATTAAAACTAGGACATTTATTCCTCTCAGTTATTACTGTTAAATCACTGGTAAAAGTCCTTTTACTTCTACAAATCCAACATAAAACTCTCAACAAAGTAAAGCTACCACACAAGTGTATTTTACTTATAGAAGTTCTATTTAACTTTGAAGTTTAAGTCCAAATAAACAGTTCCCAAAGACAGTGAAACACTTTAACCCTTATTTTGAGAGTCCCACGCAAAAAGTTAACATGGTGATAAAAATGCAGCACTTGCAGTGCATAGTGCCTGTACACTCCATACGCTCATGGTCAGACTCAACATTTCAAATTACTGTAGTTATAAACAAAAGTCCTTATTTAGCCCCTCAAAACCAGAAATTCTAAATACTTTAAGACAGTTTATGTTTGTTTGTTTTACACAAACTGGTCTAAAACAAACAGCATGGCCACTGGCAGGTGTTCAGTTAGATGACAGAATGACATAACGCTGGGGCAGGCATCTGACAGCCAGCTCACTGCGTTTCTTATAAGTTACCACGTCAGGGATTGCTTTTATTCAAACTGGGTTAGCCCAGCCCCTCCAAAAGCAAAGGGGTTCAGGAGACAAACAGCCTCGGGGCATTTAGAACTCCAGTAAGGTTGCAGATGCTCCAGGCAATACCTTCATTCTAACGGATATTTTGACACAGCCAAGGCTTCACCTCAATTTTCCTGTTCATTTTTGAACAAATAAACAGTGTTTTATGGTGTGATTAAAAAAAAAATGAGATCTCATTAGGTCTCTGCTTGCGAAGAAAATACTCCCAATGAATGGATGGCTCTGTTTGTTGACCTAACAGTGCAGCACACAGAGGAACTCAAAGGTGTGTCAATGAAGCCCAGTTTTAGAAATGAGAGCACAGGATTGCTCTGGTGAGCTAAATGCAGTAGATAAGCACAGCAGAAAATTCAGAACTACGTGCACAGGCTTTTGTAAGCAAAGAATGAAAATGTTATCTAATAAAAACATCAGCATCCCTACCTCAACATACCATTACAAACATCTGCTGGAGAATTCGCTAAGCTGTAAGTAGGTTCAATGTTGAGAAGTTATGAGCCAAAAAGTATGGAAATTTTATGAAAAATTGCTTATGTCCTTCCACCAGAACTAACAGCCTCCCAGCCTCTTACCCAGTGCTGCTTCTCCCTCTGGTTCAAACAGAATGGAACAAATCAAACCCCAAGCATTTTAAATACCTCAAAACCAGCTTTTGTTGCCTGCATCACCCACAAAAAAGGGGCAAATCTAACGAATCTAAAGAATTGCTCCACATTCACTCTACTACATGGGAGAACAAATGATGGTACCTTCCTCTCACACATAAGTACTGATAGATAGAATGTGTGATGGCTTAAAATGAAATAGGAGATCGTTTGCCTCCAACAAGAGTCCTGAGTTACATCACACTAACTGACCTGCCATGCATTTGGCTGCTACCAATACAACAAATGCTATCTGCACGCTCCAGAATAGCAAGAATTTGCTCCATCCCAGACTCACTTCCAATGCATGGAGAAGCAAGTTATATTAATAGTCTCCATTTTAGGTCTGCATAGTACCTTTTGGGCATCAGCTTGGAAGCGCTCCCTGAGGAACCACTGAAGGAGTGCAGGCTGACCTGAGCCTAGAGTCTTGCTCCCAGCAACTAACCCTGTGCACAATCTGCTTGGTGTCTTAGCAAGTGCAGTATCCTACTGAACTGGCAAAAACCAACTTTTCCTTTTGAACCTCACTACTTCCAGTCAAGCACTAGGCAACTATTTAGAGACCTAACAACCTGGGATCAGTCTAGATGTGATTAAAATCCTGTCTGTAAAACCAAAGTCCACCAAGTGTGGCAGAGAGGGAAGAGTGTGCTGCCAGCACAATATTCCCAGGGGAACACACTGAACACTGCATTTCATGCCACTGGATATCTCCTGCTTGTATCAATTCTGGCAACAAAGCACAAAGCACATCTACCTTAAAAAGTTTCTCGTGGAGGAGAGAATACAGTCGGGTAAAAACCTTAGCTGGAATGAAGTACTGGATTATTTGTTGCTCAGCATGACTGTCATTTTAAAGGCAAGACTAGCTTCAAGACTTAATTTGTTATTATAATAAGGCTTTGCCTATGACACAGCTTAATTGCATTCTGCTTTGTGTACACATTTGAAGTCTGTATTTAATAAACTTTGCCACAACACTTTATCAGGAAATACGCATATTACAAACAAACTTCTTTTAACTATGGCATAGCTTTGTCAAACTCAGCACAACAAAATGAGCTATACCAAGAAAAATGCTGGTTCACGCCAGGACTTTCATCAGCGTAAGGTGATAAAACTGGCGCTAAAGATCCTTACATTCTCCTATCTCTTACAAAAGTAGTGAGTGATGACTTGGGCAGAGTAAAGAGCAGTCCCTGTCTCAAAGGGCTTACAAATTACATCAAGAATTACATCAGGAAAAGAAGAGTCACTTTCACGCCACTCTTGGGAAAAACACCAAAGACAAGGTGAATTGACCAAGGAGAAGCCAAAGCTCTGCAGGTAAAATGAAAATGTGACTATGTGTTCAGCTTCAGACCTCTGTTTCTGAAAAGTTGTGGGAGCTTCACTGTGGACTGAGGGCCATATACAACCATACATTTGTAACAGGGTCACCAGCTAAAACACTCTGGTTTTCTCATGGTTTGTTTTTGGATTAGGATTTTTTTTGCTAGTTGGTTTGGTTTTCTGTTATTGTTTTGGTTTTTTTCCATAAAATCCAAACTCACCTGTCAGAGTGCAAATTTAAAGGCATACAATTTGAGTTTTAGGAAGGTTCCTCTTTTATCCAGAGAAATGTATGACATTCATTCACAGTGGATAAAAATTCTGAAGATGAGAAGATACATAATCATCTCAACAAATTACAAAGCACTTGCAAAGCATTCTTTCCCTTTATTATATATCTTTTTTTTAAATACATCCTTCCTAGAAGTCAAAACACCAGTATCATGAACATTTGTGTTAACAGCAATGTGTTTCACACTGGCATCTACTTTTGCCAGTGGCACTGTTAACCCAAGGAAACAAAATAAGTATTTCAAACACCACAGGCTCAACCCACACAGAAAAGAGAATCTGAAGAAATGAGGGGCTTGGAAGAGTTATCAGATCATCCACATTGTGAAACTGACCAGCCCCAAGAAATGCAATAAAAGATGCTAATTATCCACTGGCAACTCTGGAACAATCTTTTAAAAAGCAAACAAAAACATTCAGGACTTTATTCTATTAGTGAGTGAGCATGATGAACAGATAAGATGATAGCGGGAGGAGAATACTTATCATGACAAGAAATAGATACTCTCTTCAAACAGAGGGCAAGGCTGTCAGCTGAAGTAGCTGCCAGACAGGGATACACTGGGTGTGGTCTGGTCTGGCAAACAGAACATGCCAAAATGCCAGGTAACCATCTTATTAAAAGAGCAAAGACTTTTACAACACGTCATCGGGTGCAAGGGTAGAGAGTAAACTCAGGAGGGTATGCTAACTCTGTCCCACTTGCTGGGTATATCTCCCACACAGATTTGCACTTTCAAAGGCAATTCCATGTGACACAGCTTTTGACCAATTTCAGGCTTTCAAGGCCACCAAGTCACCCACTGATTAAGCTGTGATTGCTGATGATTGCAATTAGCACATACGAATAATCTGTGAATTCTCCTCTCAGGTCAGAGGTCAACTGCTATGACTGTCTTCAAACCAGGGAAATGCTGTGCCACACAGTATGGACATCTCCAGGACAGTATCTCATTATTGCAAATAACTCCCCATCTCACAAATTAACTAATAAAATAAGGCAGAAACCCTCCCTGCCATGGCATTTTTCAGACTGCCTAGACAGAAAACCAGGGGCCAAATTTACTGATTTTTAGGCCAGTGTTTACCCTGTATGCTCAAAAAGTTACAAGAAGGACACCATCCCAAATCACAGGGTGCTGAAGTCAAAGCCAACATTCTTGTAAACATTTTAAATCCAGGAATACAGGGTCCTCCCTTTCCTCTGAGGAAAACACTGCTTTGCATAAAAGTGGGGCACTGCAAAACATGATGATGCAAAACCAAAAGCACAGACCAACTAAAGCTGCTGTCAGAAATGGTTGAGATCAGGACACACATAGTATGGTGAGCATCTCCTTGGATTTCTGCTTGCCAAACAGAATGGCAGCTGTGCTAGAACAGGATGCCTTAGAGGCTTCATTCACATCCTTCTAACATATCTGCCAAGATGTTTTCAAGCAATTTCTTTCTTCCTACAAGGAATATATCAAAACACAAGCATTTCTCTGAGGTTTGAGGTCTGCTTCAAAAGTACTGCTGAGGTCAACCAAGTCTTTGTTAAGCTCTAGCTTCAGTCTTTAGAAAAAAACACAAGAAGAAAGAAAATTTAACACTCGTACACAACTTTTCAAACCAACTTGTGCTTGTCCTCTGCTAACCAGTCCTGGGACATCACTACCAATACTTTATAAAAATTCTCATGTTGGATCACATCATTACCTACCAACAGAAGACATTCACGAACACACTTACTAAGTGGTGTGTCTTGTGCTTTCACCTTTTTCTCATTTTCTGGATGTCAAGACCTCAGCTGGTATTTTACTGAATACACTGCGAAGTGAAGTAGTAAAAGCATCCTTGCTATACATCCTTCATGGCCACTGCTCCAGTACTGCAACAGGCTCCCAACTCCATGAGTGATCCCTGGCCACGGGGCAAATGATACAGAAAAACTGGTCTACATTGATCAGAGTTTAATGTTTCCTCAGCAGATTAGTCATGGCCAAATGACCTATGCAATGGACACAACAATCCTCTGGACCCTACATGAAGCCTCTCAAACCTTTCAATATGTTTATTATCTTCCCTCCCTCTAAACAAAACATACAAAATACTCTGAGAGCTGGGTGATAGCCTCTTCATAAAATACCTGCTGTGACTGACTGCTATTGAGGTGATGTGTTAGAGCAATATGGTGACTCTAGTGACCTGCCAACACACATCAGCATTTTGCTGGCTTTTTCAGACAATGCAAATCAATGAAAGAATAAGCACTTCTATAAAGCCTGATCTCCTGGTTTGTTTGTGTTGTTGGTTTGTTTGGTTTTCTTAAACATACAACTCAATCACAGAAATGGGTTTGAGCTACTTTACTGCAACCAAGCCCTACATTCAAACTAATGATATACACCAACAGGTACTCTGCCTCACCTGCATGTGTACTTTAAATATTTTGGATGTATTTTCATTTCAAAAGGCTGCAATAATCAGTATGTATAATGATGAAACAAATTATTACAACATGCTACTTGAAAAACATTTCCTTAGAGCTTCATTAACTCTGTGTTAAGCCAAATTAAAATACAGCAAGCATATCTAGAGGGTAGAAGTTAATGACATATTTGCATTTTAGTCACACTACGACATTATACACTTGGGCCTGACCGCCACCTTTATCTGCAATAACGTTATCACTGAAGTCAATGAAAGCTCTCAGGCAAGGCCTGAGGGCACAACTTTGCAGGGGTGCTCATGGAAGTCAGCTTGCATTAGTTTAACATACGACCTAAAGAAGATCAGTTAAACTCTACCTAGACGCTTTCCTTCAGAATTACAGTGACTTTAATATGATTTCATTACTTAAGTTTGGAAGTGAAGTAGCCTAAATTGAATTAGGCCATTTTAATGGTGAAAAAAAGCATCCACAAAGAGTTTGGATGCAGTACAACAAGCCGCTTTAAAAACTGACTCATTCGTCCCATGTGTCCATTCATTCACAAACCCTTTAGGAAAGTTATAGTCTTAAAACTATTAATCAGAAATATCACTTTATCAAGCTACACAATTCCACTTGCTAATGTGAAGAAATCACTAAATATTAACGTAGTTTCCCTGAAAATGTAATCCATCTTTAGAGGAAGCAGAGTACTTTTGCTGTGGTACTTCAGTACTACAGAACTTCATAAGTAAGAAACACTGTGGTATTTGAGAGGCTAGAAAGAGGGGTATGAAATACCTTTGGGCTTTGCTTTAAGCAGACTAACTTCATTAGCATGTTCCATATCTACAAATACAAAGCACATTTCCAGCTATAAGGCATCCTCCAGCATCCTATGCAGCCTTCCACACAAACTAATTAAGGGAAGTCAAATAATAATGGATAAATCACTATCAGACAAGGTAGTTAAGTAAGGCTGAAATGATTACTTGACTTGTACTATCTCAAGAGTATGGAGTAAGATACTGTACTTTATAACCTCTGCTGACAAAGAAAGGAGGGAAGATGAACTGGAATGAGTGTTAATCTCTTAGCACCCTATACCACTTTTCCTATACCACTTTAAATTTCAGTGAAATACTTTATCTTCTGTCATGTTTGGTCAGAAAGTCTGCAGAATCCATTACACTAAAGGTGGAGAGGTCTCTCAGTAGAGCTATAAAAGAAACATCGCTTCACAAAACTGATTTTAAATATGCAGGGCATGAACTCATATATGTATATATATATACACATGCATTTTTATAGTACCTTGTTACAGCACACAGATGTCAGTCTCCAACTGCACCACATGCTACGTGTTTTAGAGATATTCAGGTTTCTTATCAGAGATGAGCTAGTAAAAATAAAGTACTCTAAGGTAGCCTTTGCACTCTAGAACAAGCCAGAGGTAGCTTATATCAGGACACCCAGCTCCCAGCAGAACGTTGACTAGACCCACTATTACTGTGGTAAGATCTTCTGGTTACATGCTTTTGCATCATGAAGAAATGGGGCACAATAGCACATTAAGTACATCACAGAAGTCTGCATTTTCTTTAAATGTTCCCAGAATAGCCACATTCAAGCCTAAGCTATCAAATAGACAGATTTGTAAGCTATTTTAAGTGCTTTGACAACTGCTCTCTAATCTGATAGAAATTAGAAGCATTTATAAGAAGTAGACTAAAACTGGTGGGTTTAAAAATACCATAACACTGAAAACAACATTAGAAGCAAAATCAATGTTTTGCTAGCTTCTTTTCTTTAAACCTTCCTTGCTGTGTTGGTTTGAGCTAATTGGAGAATGTGAGTGAGAAATTAGACTATTGGCTGAGAGAGAGTTAAACACACTGTGTCACTTCACCAAGTTTTACTGAGACAAAGAAAAAAAAATTGTTTTAAGAGATGTTCCCAAAACAAACGAGATTAGCAGAGGGCTTCTGTCCATTGGGCACTGCGGCTGCTTTCTCCTTTGTCTCTCTCTGCCTTTGAGCTAATTCAGAGTAAAACGACTAACTTTTTCTCCTACCACTAATCTCTCTGATCTTCGGCTTATCTGCAGCATCTAGAGGTGGTGAGATAAAGCTGGGGAACGGGGGAAAGGTGGTAGGGGGGGAGTTTGGTTACCCTCTCTTGGGGATTTTGGTCTCCAGGAGGGGTGTGGTGTGTGTATTACCTTTTTTACTGTATATTTCTGTAAATATTTGTTATATCTTGTAAATATCTGCTTGTATATTTACATTGCTGTAAACATAAAGCTTCATTTATTAACTTCCAGTGTTTTTCTGAGTTTTAGCCAGGGTTTATAAAGGTGGGTGGGGCAGGTAACTGCAAACCCACTATACTTGCCTACTGAATTGAGAGCAAGGGGCAAGTTCAGCTTTACAGAAGTTTTTCAAACTGAATGCTTAGCATGTGACAGATGCATACTTAATACAACGACTGAAGTAGGCATCCAGATTAAAAGAAATTAAATGTTAACATTAAATGGAGAAAGCTGGGCTGACCTAAAGCTGCAATTAAAGCCATGAACTCAAGGGAAATAATTGTTTGAGTTGGTAGTGGAAACATCACACACAGAATTAAGGTCAGTATTACAGTTTTAGAACTAATGTAAGCACACCAGATAAGCAGCAGCACATAATAATTGAGCGTTTACACAGCTGTAAAACATGTATCAGGAGAATTGCAAGTACACTTGTTTGGGGGTGGGGAAACATTCTCCACCTGAGCCTGTACAACTATTTGGTTTATTAGCTGTCTGTTCTTGGCTCCTACAAGAGTAGGAGAGGTTCAGTGATTTAAGCCACACATATCTGAGTCAACTATCAATTCAAACAGCTGGTTTATTCAGAGGAAAAAACAAAACTACCAATAAGACCATAAAATATTAATAGAAGAAAATATTTTATTAAAACCTAAGATGGAGGAGTATTTTGCTTAAAACCCCGGAAATGGAATCGGCATCTGGGTGTGGAGTAACCTCTTACTGGGAAGAGTAACTCCACTACGCTTCTTGCTACCACACTGTGCATGGAAAGATGGATGCTAGGCAGGTCTGTCAGGGAACTGGTTTCACAAAAAAAGCTCCTCTGGGAAAAGAAAGTGCTCAATATACTTCTACTAAGAGACTGACCAGTTCTTTCATGAATTAACTGGTCCTGGCTTACCAGAAGGCAGGCTTATTTGTCTTACCCTCAGATATTTACACAGGAATAATTCATTAATTTAGTGTATTTGCTTATTAGGCATAAAAATAATTTTAAACCTCCTCAGGTTAAGATCTGCACAAGAGCTGTTACAAACTTCCTAGTGCAGTCCCAATCAATAAATCTGATTTCCTCATCCTCCTCTTTGTTACTTGCTCTCAGTACCTGCCATAAGTAGGATACATTCTCTGTTGTGTCCTATTCCCCTTCTACTTCCCTGTTGCCACAACATGAAAAGAAGGAAGTCCTGCTGCCCCACACATTTGACATGCAACTCTGAGATGCTCCATGGGCAACTCTGAAATTCCTTTTCCTACAGACAGACTCTCTTTGCAGTCCTAAACCCAAGAGCAGGAAACATATGTTGGGGCAGACAGCAAATGCTGAGATACATGCCTGCAATCTCACGGAAGCAGGTGGTTCCTTACAGATCATTGCCAGTTCCCGCATCCCTGAGCGGTCCAGGGCCTGGGTGTAGCAGACATATTATCAGTCCTTAAATATCCTTTTCTTATACACACTGTTCAGCCCACACACAGCAAAGCCTTCACTTCATCATATCTGGTGACACCACAGTAGCAAAGAGATTCAAGACACACAAGTTTCCTGTTTTCATTGTTTAGCACACTTTGGCAGAGAACCACTCAAAAACAACTGATCCAGGTCATTAATCATATCAACAGAGAGCTGGCTAACAATCTGTTTTAACTCAGTTGGCAACCAAAAGCTGTCTGCATCTCTGAATTTGTGTGGCCTCAGTTAGTTTTAATCAGCTGAATAGCCACTAAACCATCATTCTTGTTCTTCAAATGAAGGAGACAAATTCTGGGAATTAAACTTCTGATCTGAATAACTACTGGCTTCTTCAAGGAGCCCTTACTGAGAATACTCCCTCCGTATCTGTCACTCAAAATTAGCTGTTTCTTTCAGCATTGCTGCCAGTAAGCTGTCGAAAGATGAAAGCCAAAGTGGAACAAACTCAGGCAAATGGACATCCAGATATGGTAAAATCTTGAGACTTTGAACGCAGTCCAAAAATTATCCATTTGCCAAAAAAACTCCCACAATTAGAACCAAAACTAAGAGGAGAGCTGTCTATATTATTTTTAAATGGTACATATCTGTAGGTCTCA
This sequence comes from Psilopogon haemacephalus, assembly GCA_013396835.1. NCBI lineage: Eukaryota > Metazoa > Chordata > Aves > Piciformes > Megalaimidae > Psilopogon > Psilopogon haemacephalus. The sequence goes on along the minus strand of VWZI01000251.1, from coordinate 228,265 downwards.
AGAGAAACACACTCAACTTAAAAGAAACAAGCTAATGAATTGTTCTAAACTACAAACAGTAACAAAGACTAAAATAATAACAACAATAAATTAAACCCCCAAACAACTAAGTTATTCCACCTTAACAAGCATGCGCTACTGCAGGACTGTGACCAAACAGCTCTTCTATTTCCAAAGAGACAAGATATGCAAGCTATAAATAAGTAAGTTCAAGATGTGCATTGATATCACAGATGCCATTTGCTCGCTCTGCTGTCTTTCTCTTGCTACAGCCCATTTCTGACGTTGTCTTCATTTTCTTCCCCTTTGCAGGCATTAAAAGACTGAAGAAAAATTATGCAGCCTGTCAAAAACTATCAGGTTTATCAGCACTTGTCTTTTATTCACTTCATATTGTTTCTCACCTTTCATTTCTTCTATTCGAGTAGCGCCTCTTAGCCAGTGTGAGCTCTTGCATCACTGCATAGACCAAAAACTTCCCAGATCTTGTGCTAAAATACCATTTCTCAGAGAATATTACACTCATGCTTGGGTATTTAAATTACTATCTCTAATCAATAAAGTGCACATGAGAAGAAGCTTATAAAACGATCAGCATCTACAGACCTGAGTCTTTTAATTCAGCCACTGAGGTCTTTCTAGAGGTAAAATTATTTCATGTACATATTAATTGTTCTTATAGTATCCTGACCATAAGAGAGAAATGGTCTGCTTTGGAGAGTTGCTTTCATGTATAAAACCCCAAAAGCCCTGGAAAATAATACCACTGTTACTCTGACCAGCAAAAAATTAGAGTTCCACACCACAAAATCCACAGAGTCAGGTTACATATTTATGGCCTGTTCTGCAGCCTTTCAGAGTGCTTCAAATTAATATAAGAATGAATGCAAAATAAATGCAGAATCCATTAAAACAAGCATAAAGGTTCACAGTGTAAGCATGTTTTAAGGTCATGACGGCCATGTAGGATTTCTTCAGTGTTTCAGATCAGAGGAAAACTATACAATTCCAGTAACTATGTGGATATGTAATGCATGTCTTCCTCAAACACAGTTTAGCATTAATGTTCCAGCATGGTGAGTCAGGCACCAAGTATACAAAAGAAAACTAATGTAACTAATATTGTCAGCTGAAAAGAAACAAATGTGTTAAAAGCCCTTTTATATATAATTGATCCACAATCAGTTGAAGACAGTTCAGCTTCTGTCATCCTTACGTAATGTCATCAACCACAGAAATTTCTTAGGTGAATCATTTAAGGCCTCCAGAATATAAAATTAATTTCCACTCAAGTGTTCCGCTGAAGGTGAAGAGCAGGAAATGCAAAGAAGTCTTTCATTCTCACATTCCTTCTTCCTTCCTGAAAGGTCAGTGCTAAAGGGATGCCGATGCAGCCTCCAGAGAATGTACCTGAATTTTTAAGAGGCCATCCTGTGTGCTGACACAACTGTACCCAGCCCTGTCAAGTACATGGTCTCTCTGAGAGGCTGATTAGATCAGGCTCAGCACAAACTAATTGCAGCCTACATCTTAACTGTTCTGAGACCAGCTTACCAAAGATTGAACAGACATACCTCAGCATAGCTGTACCACAAAATTTTAGTGGTTAGAAGAGCAGCAGCTTCTCAGAAATAGCTGGAAACTCAATGCAATAGAGTTTAATTCTAACTCATTTCAGGTGTTCATTTGCATTGATGATAGGAATACAGCCCTTCAGCTTTCTCTTAAGCTCAAAGGACCAGGCCTGGCTTGCCTTCATTGCCTTTTACATCAGCACTTTCAGAGGAACAATTTCTAGAGCTTGAAGTTCATGGAAATATTACTGAAAATTTTCAGAAAGGAGATCCGAATTTACAAGGTTTCAGTCTCTGAACTGAAACTCCAGTTGGATCAGAAGTTACACTCGTCAATACAGAAAACAGCTACATAACTGAAGCCCACACATGCAACAGCCCGAAGGTCAGATGTTAAATACACTCTGCCCATTAATAGCCAATGAAGAAATTACCCATCCAATAATTACCAAATGTACACACTCCGTTTTCTTTCATGCCTGATAATGAGTAATTAAAAGGAAAGCAAGCCAAATTCACTGTGGAGAGAATTTGGAGTAACTTATGAGGGTTTGGCTACAGGTATTTCAGTAAGCAAATCTGTAACACAGGAGGCCTGTAACAGAGTGATAAAGCCTATAGCTGCAACTAGCAATTTATTTCCAAGCTTATGGGGCATGTGGCTTCTGAAGACACCACACACATTTTTGCTCAGAGAAGTAAGTAGACAGTTCTACGGACAGCAGCAGTACCTCAAATACACTACACACATTAATGAAATTGCTATGAAATACTATATTGTTTTACACAAGCCTGGCATGAAGGACTCCACCAAATTTAGCACAGAATTTGGCAGCAGTAAACCAAGCAGGCAATGAACAAGTAAATGGAACTCAAGAGGGTTTAGGCCATGTTTGAAGTAACCAGGAAAAACTCCATGCCCACTCATTGCTGAAGCCATTGCCAGTATTCCCTGCAGAGTCAAAGCCTTTCTAGCTGTACAAAACCAAGGACTTGATAGTGGAATTGGAATGTAATAAGCTATGCTTAACAAGGCTATACAATAAGTTCCACTTCTGAGGAAGTCCAGTGTCTCCAAAAATACTAACATTTTATCTTAAAAAGTTAAACTGCATTATTAAATCTATACCACCTCAGGATCCATTCTTTTTTGCTAATATGCTACATTAAGACCAGGGTGCAATGGCATTTTAAAAATAATTTATTATCTCCTCACCTTCATATGTTCACAGTTCTTTAGGGATCAGCAGAAAGCCCCAGATGCAAGAGGACTGAGAGTGCTACTCTAGAAGCAAACAATTTTTGTTACGAATGCCAAAGTAAACACCCCTGTGAGATAGACTCAATAAGCTATTTAATATCGCTTATGGTAGGAGACAATGAACTGCAAATCAATTTGATCCCTTCATAATTTTTTTCCTCCATCCTCCTCCTCAGCAAGGCTAATACCCCAAGCCACGTGTGAAATACACTTGGCAACTGAATGGCTGAAGCTGCCAAGTTTCAGATTTACTTTTCCTCATCTCACAACAGTAGCATGAAGACTAACACATGTTTTTTGTTTGTTTCTGGCAACCCCATTGAAAGCTCTGAATTTTATGTACGTCAGTGTTGGAGGCACTTCTAACATTATAAATAATTAAGCAGATGAACTACCCAGGTGGTTTTCATGTAGCCAGAAAAAAAAAAAAATATTTACTTAGTACATGTTAAGTTCTTATTAAGTGCTTTGTCTGAATAAAATGTCACAATGTCAGATGCAGAGCTTTTGTGTGTTTACAGGCAACCTCCATGTATTTTTCTGTTTCATGTGACAAGACACCAAACAATGTAGGGATTCCTGAAGTTGCTTCAGTGTTTGGCAAAAGAGACAAAAAGATGAAGACCCAGCACCATTCATACCATTAGAAAATGCAGCCGCTAGCTCTGACCATGACATTTTCTGACATAACAGACATAAAACTGCTAAATCTCAGTTTCCTCATGCTTGAAAACGTTATCCAAGTTACAAACAAGAGTTAAGTATAATATACTTCTCTGCAATATACAGGGAAGGGTTCTCCTTTTACAGTACCATACCCAAACATGTTCATTCAATGTTGTTCAATGTCTCAATCAAATTTCAAGGAGGAAAGTTTTGTATAACCTGAAAGTTAAAATTCTCATGGCTCAGAATTTAAAGTTAAAAAGCAGCAACTGCTGTGAAGAATACATGCATCTAAAATCTTCAGAGTTCTCCTTATATTCATATAATGATATCCATTAAAATGTAGTTTTTCCAGAGTTAACAGCAAGCATTAATAATCCTCTGCCTGGCTTATGGCAAAAGCTGCACAATCCAGTGGACTGACCATGTGTCATCAATGGCTCTGCCTGGGGACAGAAGATGAACAGGCCAAAAGGAGGTCCCAGAACTTAGCCAGTGACTGGAATCACATGGAGGATGTTCAGAGCCACAAGCAAAAAGCAGAATCTGGTTGAAGCCACAGGATTAAGGACATGTCATTCCCTCCTTACTTGACTCATCTGTGAAACCAAAGCCAAATGGAAGGCAACCAACCTGCAGACTCAGAATGGTGCTCACACAAATCAGAGCAGACAGGAGATATGACTGGCAGTTACCTCTCTAAAGTCCAACAGTTGTGTACTCTAGGACTCTCAGCTATAGGCTAAATTCATTTGAGAGCACAGAAACTGCTGTATTTCATTCCCTCCATGAGGCAGCAGGGGTTCAAGAATTTGGCACTGCGTTAACTCACTCTTCAACACAGCTAAGAAAAAACAAAAGAAACCTCACAAGAATGTGTTACAGGCATTGTTTCTTTTCTTCTCTATTAAAGTGCTGTAAGTACAGCGGAATATTTTTCCCCAAGTATTTACTTACCACACCTTTTCCCTTATTTTAGGCTCTGTTTGTTTTCATTCAGATGAAACACATGAAATATTTAACTTCATAATGTAAACAATACACCAAGTGCTGGGCAAAGTGGGCCAAAATAAATTGGAGATAGCTTGCGTTCTCTTTGCTGCTGCTATTATGATCTCCAAATGATAGCCCAACCTCTCACTGCAAAATGCAGTGGAGACTTTTCCCAGCTAGCTGGAGGGATGAAAGCAAATCTGAATCTTCTCATTACAGCACCCAGACAATTTGATTTAACTCTGATTAGATCACTCATTCTCAGGGGCTCCACTACAATGTCACATATGTCTTTATAAGCCTGTATGGCAGTGAGGCTGTCCATTCCAATAAATGCAGCTTTAATTGTGCCTACTGGATATAAAAGCGGTTTTCACAGAGAAGAGTAATTACTCAAATCAGCTTCTCAAACCAACTCTCATCTTACACTTCTTGCTCTTGAAGCAGCTCCCAACCTAAGATGTTACTCCGACAAGGTCCATAACATTGATTTGAGAACAGAATGTCTTTAATCAAACAGGACATTTTAATAATCATGTAATTGACAAATTAACTTTAGTGTGACAGATGCTTTCAACAGCAAGTATACAAAAAAGCTTGCACGAGCAAGCTATAGAATATCAAGACCATAAAGCACATAGAAAATTTTGATTTTATACTGTTCTTGCAGCTACACTGTCTGTGTAATAGCAAGGATAAACATCTTTCCTAACAAATCAGGAAAATATTGCATGTATATAATGCACTTAAAAGATTTATCCAATCTCCTCATGGCTGGCAATTAATGTCTTCAACACAGTTCTAGATTAATGGCTAATACTCCACTTACCTCTTGAGCTATGTTGAATGTGACTGCTACTGCATAGCTAAGCAAGTACCATGCATCAGACAGTAGAAAGGAAAGACTCTGAGGTCTAGCTCCATTATCACAAGTTTTCCATAATGTTACAGAGACAATGGCAATAACTAGAACATGGCTATCAGAAGAGAAGACCTGCACTGACAGCCAGAACAGTTCAATATTTCTAATTAAACAGAGATCAAAAGGACCATGAGCTAACAGAAATGTCTTTGACACATTTAAAAAACATCCTTGAAACACGTCTCTGATGATCAGTCACTCCAGTACCTTTTGAAATCCATGGCACACTCAACCTTACAGAAAACAGTAGCTCAGGTTATACAAACATTTTTATTCATCCCCATGGACATGAAAGGACACCAAAACGGAAAACCTCTCAAGTCTTCTCTTTAGGCATCAGACCTACCTAGAACTATGGTATCGTGGAAGCAGATTCATTGATCTATTTGAAGACGGTGTGTTACTAACACATTACAGTTACATACAAAGGCAAAGAACTTGATGCTGCATCCAGAAAGCAGTGACCCATATTCTAAGCTACTTTTTCTACAACAGGGAAGAACAGATCAGAAGCATCAGGCAGGCCAGAAAATAAGACAAGACAACAAAAACCAACAAAACCAACACACACACACACCCCAAAACCCACCAACTCCACACAAACCAAGACAAAATTTTCTTTCTAAAGATAAAAACAGCTGCTCTTCAAAAGTCAAAACCTGTCTGTATCTCTAGTCTGGCCTAGAGAGTATCATTGCCAATACCAGGAGACAAAAACTCATCAGTTAAGGCACAGTAGTTATTTCCTACACTGCAAATGCACAGATGCTAAACCATTGCACATCTCTTCCCAATCCTTCCTTTCCTTCCTTTTTGCCTCAACTTCCACCCGTTGCCCCTTGTCCTGTCATCAGGCACCACCAAGAAGAGCCTGGCTCCATCCTCTTGGCATTCATCCTTTACATATTTATAAACATTAATGAGGTCACCCCTTAGTCTCCTCCTTTTCAAGCTAAAGAGCCACAGCTCCCTCAGTCACTCCTTGTAAGGAAGATGTTCCACTCCTTTAATTATCTTTGTGGCTCTGCGCTGGACTCTTTCAAGCAGTTTCCTGTCCTTCTTGACTTAATGGACTGTAGTAGGTTAGAACTGGGCTGAGTTGGAATTAATACTCCTCAAAAAATCTTTCTAACGCTGTGTTATGCAGTGCTGTAGCTGAGCATTGATAATGCACCAGTGTTGTGGCTATTGCTAAGCTGAGCACCCAGGCTGGGTTTTTTCCAACATCTCCCTGCCCTAAGACGCTGAGGGGACACAGCCAAACCAACTGATCCAGACTGGCCAAAGGGATATTCCATGCCATATCACATCAGCTCAGATATAAGAACAAAGTGAAAGAAGGAAGTTTGAGGAAGATTCATCCATGGCGTCTGTTCTCCAGAAGGAACCACCAAGCACAGAGAGTTCTGCTTCCCAAGACCAAGCATCATCCAAGCCCATGGGAAGTAGAGAGTAACATCTCTCTCTCTCTTTCTGCTTCCAAACAGTCTATTGCTTTTCTATGTTGTCATTATTAAATTGCTTCTATCTTATGACTGGCTTTTGTTATATTTACCCCTCTCCCTTGTCCATTTAAGAGGGGGAGTGATAGAGCAGCTTTGGTGGGCATTCAGCCTCCATTCAGGGCAAAACCACCACAGGGACCAAGAACTAGACAGAATACTCCAGATACAGCCTCATTAGTGCACAATAGATGGGGAGGAGAACCTCTCTCATTCTACTAGCCACAGCCCTTCTAATACACCCCAGGACGTCACTGGCCTTCTTGGCCACCAGAACACACTGCTGGCTCCTGGTCAGCCTCCCATCTACTAGGATCCCCAGGTCCTTTTCCCTTTCACTGCTCTCCAACAGGTCAGTCCACAACCTCTTTTGATACATGGAATTGTTCTTTCCCAGGTGCAAGACTCTACACTTGCCCTTGTTGAACCATATAAAACTTCTCCCTGCCCAATTCTCCAACCTGGCTAAGTCTCACTCAATAGCAGCACAACACTCAGCGAATGTCAACCACTCCACCTAGCTCTGTGTTGTCAGCAAACTTGCTGACAATGCACTCTGTGCCCTCATCCAGGTCACTGATGAATATATTGAACAGAACTGGTCCCAGTACCAATCCCGGAAGGACTCCACTAGCTACAGGCCTCCAACTAGACTCCATCCCATTGACTACAACTGATTCCTTCCCTTCAACCAGTTCTCAAGCCACCTCACTACCTGATCTTCCATCACACTGCCTCACTTAGGCTGCAAGGATGCTGTGGGAGACAAGTGTCAAATGCTTTACTAAAATCAAGATAAACCATATCCACTGCTCTACCATCATCTAACCACCTGGTTATGTCCTCATAAAAGGCTATCAGGTTGGTCAAACATGACTCCCCTTTGGTAAAACCATATGGACTTCTGCTAATGACCCTTTTGTCCCTGATATGCCTATGAACAGTGCTAAGGACAAGTTGTTCATTACCTTCCTGTGGATGGAAGGGAGGCTGACCAGTCCTCCTGGGTCCTCCTTCTTATCCTTTTGGAAGACTGGAGTGATGTTTTGCCTTCCTGCAGTCCCCAGGCACCTCTCCTGTCTGCCACGACTTACCAAAGACAGTAGAGAGTGGTCTGGCAGCATTATTAGTGTTGGTACAAGACTGCATTAAATCTGGTACTCCACATTCATTCCAAGTTTGTAGACACTCAAGAAGCACTTATCTTCTAGTAAACAAGAACTCACCGGTCAAAGTACTTAGGGATGTATATTATAAACTTAATTCTGGCATTGCTGAGGATTATAGATACAAATGATAAAACATACAGCTCAAAGGAGTAAGTGAGCTTTGCAAGCCTGGGCATTTCTAGCCTGAACTATCAAACAACTAAAAATATTCACGACTAGGCTGCCAACAAAATATCAACAATTTTATGCTACTATAAACAATTGCTTTTACCATTTTGACTTGGAAAGTTACCTGGAAATCTTCTAGTCAAAGCTATGCCATTAACTGCAGAGGTTGTTTTAAAAATACCTGCTGAAATTACTTACAAATATCTGAAATCCATCTAACCACTCAAGAATCAGACAGCATTTTCTGGTGACCAAAGACATGGATATCTTTGTGAATGTCAGGACACTGCATTTCCCATCTCATTACTTTTCCAGGAATTATCCCAGGCTCACGTGTGCTTTATTTACATTCATTCTGCTTTTTTAAAGAATGTTTTGTTGTAGTTGTTTTAAACTAGTCTACCTGTTAAAAACCCTACTTTCCTCTCCCCCACCCCGAGAAAATCCCCAAGCAAGACTATTAAACCCTCCAGAAATATTCCAGAAGGAATTCCCTGTTAATAGTACCTCAGGAGTTTCTGTTTAAGTGCTCATGCCACCTAACAGATAAGCATCCCTAAGATAGGAACTTTATCTTTTTTTTTCTTTACTCTTTCTCAGCATACACTAAGTTTGCCACTTGTGGGTACTTTGGTGCACAAAGACAAAACCTTTTAATGCCTGAGAACTGTTTCAAGTCTTCCACATCGGGGAGAAAAAAACAACCCAAAAACAACAACACAGAAAGGCAGATGTTTTCATTCTTCCTGTTATTCCAATCAGTCAACCTGTTACATGATTTTTACCTTAATTTGGCAATGACATCTCCAGGAAACACTTCCAAGAGCTATTTATTTATAATGGCAGTTTAAAATGTTAAGCATCTGAGGCATTACTCTCTGAACATAGACGCATCCATTTCAGACATGTTATCTGAAAGATAATCACTTAATTTCAAGGTCCAGTTATCTCAAAGTTCATTCTTTTGGGAAAATAAATTTAAAAAATAAAGGACATGAGTGAGGACAAAACTTTCCCAGAGCTTATGAAAAACACGATAAAATAAGACTCCTCTCATTCAGAATGGTAAAAACTTGAAGCAGCAAAATGTCCTGTCCTTTAAGTAGCATATGCTGGTTCTCCAGCACTTTCACATATACGAGACATATAAGGGCGGAACTACAAGAAAGTTCTTAGGAAAGGCTTCTATAAATAAGAAAGTGGCAGCAGGACTTAAAAGTACACTGACTTTTATGGCAATTTCTTACAGGGTTCTCATCTAAAGCAGTTTTTTGTAAGACTAAGTGCCTTTCTGCATGTCCCTTTCACCATTATTAAAATCAAATAGGTAAACAGCCACTGGGGTCACTACCATCACACACAGGAAGTCCCTACAAAATGAAAAGAACACCTTCTCCGTTCTTGCAGGGATTTGGCAAACCTCACAACACCCAAAAAAAGCCAGTGCGCTGAACCTTTGGGATGGAAAGCTTCAATGGAAATAGCTGCTTGTATGAAGCTCCTCACCATGTCCCAGTGAAGAGACAAACTCACCCACAACATAAGCATGTAAGGGTGACTGGGTGGGGGACTACTCATCCCACTCCATTTCAGTCATCATTCCCAGCAGATGCTACCAGGACATCATACCATTGGACATCTGCTGATGTCTAGTTACTGGCTAGAGAGCCATATGCAAAAAACACACAGAAAAAAACTTGGTCTGGCTCAGCCAAATTAAAGAACTCCTAAATATAAAGACAGAACACATTCTTTAAATTTAAATGTCACTCAGTTACTGGCTTAAGGACAATACACATGTTGGAAAATGCAGTGACTGGCACAGTACATCACCTCGGAGCCTCCTCTTCTCCAGACTGAACAGCCCCAACTCCTTCAGTCTGTCCTCATAGGAGAGGTGCTCCAGCCCTTGTGGCTCTTCTCTGGACACACTCCAGTATGACCACATCCCTTTTGTCATAGGGACTCCAGAACTGGATGCAGTACTCCAGGTGGGGTCTCACCAGAGCAGAGTAGAGGGGGAGAATCACCTCCCTCTACCTGCTGGCCACACTTCTCCTGATGAAGCCCAGGAGCTGGTTGGCTTTCTGGGCTGCAAGAGCACACTGCTGGCTCATATTGAGCTTCTTGTCCACCAGCACCCCCAAGTCCCTCTCCTCAGTGTTGCTCTCCAGCCAGTCACTACCCAGCCTATATTTGTGCTTGGGATTGCCCTGACCCAGGTGCAGGATCTTGCAGTTGGTCTTGTTGAACTTCATCAGGTTGGCTTGTGCACACCTCTCCAGTCTGTCCAGGTCCTTCTGGGTGGCATCCCTGCCCTCCAATGTGTCTGCTGCACCACACAGCCTGGTGTTGTCAGCAAACTTGCGGAGGGTGCACTCAATGTCTCTGTCCGTGTCACTGACATCTTTGTCTCCTTCCAGTATCTGAAGGGGGCCTAGAAAAAAAGCTGGGGAGGGACTTTTTAGGCTATCAGGTAGTGACAGGACTAGGGGGAATGGAGCAAAGCTGGAGGTGGGGAGATTCAGACTGGATATGAGGAGGAAGTTCTTCACCATGAGAGTGGTGAGACCCTGAAATGGGTTGCCCAGAGAGGTGGTTGAATCCCTGTCCCTAGAGTTGTTTAAGGGCAGGCTGGATGAGGCCCTGGCAAGCCTGATCTAGGCTAGGGTGCCCTGGGCATGGCAGGGGGTCCCTTCCAACCCTGACTGATTCTATGATTCTAAATACACTTAAAACATGTTGTTTCCCTTGATAGCTATTGTTTATCTTGCATGTATTACTTGCTAATTACACATTACATAATAAATATCTGACTAATTGGAAAATAAATCTCTATGTTTAGCTTGACTTAAGCTTGTGTGTATACATGTCTACTTCTCTTCTTAGCAAGTGCAAGAAGAGAAGTAGACATGTAAACAGCCATACACAGATATTGCCTCCAGAACTTTCCATCAATGCTGGCCAGGCCAAATGTTGTTTTATTTATTGCACAACTTTTCAAGGAGGTAAATACATATTGTCCAGGAAATAACAGCAGAATTGTTTTCTCCTGACTACATCAACATGAATAAATCTGTTAGGGAAGACTTAATATCTGAAAAAATAAGTCTCTGATGTCCCAACACAACACATTGCCTAAAACAAGGTGCATGAACATGCTATGTGGATGTGTTTGAGTCCCACAACTTCACCCTTCCAGAGCTCTAAAAATGCTTGACAGTGAGTGTGTTTATGTACCCAAAACAACCCTTTCCCATGGAATTTCACCAATTTTATATGCCCTGGGAAATGAGGAGCTGGAACACATTCAATACAAGCAAATACACACAGTAAAACAAGCTGAGGGCTCAAACAGCTGAAATTTCTAGAAATGATACATAGCAGAAGGCAACAGTAATTTGTTTACTATAATTTCCTATGCAATATATAATAGCATGCTTTATAACCAGAAATACGTATCAAGTCTAATGGAAAAGCTGATACAGGAAAAGGCAAAAAACCCGAAAATGTTGCATAAACTGGAAAAAATATTTGCTTTCTTGAAAGGATATAATTTAGGTAATGATTATATGGAAATGCTGGATAAGTCCAAGCTTTATCCCCAACACTATACCCTCCAACTAATTACTTACTCAATTTCTTTCAAGAATGCATCTAAAAAAAATTAACAACAACAACAAACAAAAACAAAACACACCACACCACCTGTACTTCCACCGTATCTAGTGAAAAGTAGCGTAAAACCCAACAAAAAAAGCATTTAGCTGGCAACTATTTAAGAAAGCTGGCAACTCTTTAAGAAGCATTTGGCTTCAGGCTTTAAATATTAAACACTGTTTTAAAAAAACAGTTGTGGCACAAGATGCCCAGTCTCAGGTCAGGATCCTGCTCTCCCAAGCATGCAATTAGTTTTCAGCTGGGACTGGAAGAGAACAGGAGAGTAGCACTGTATTGTTTGTTGTGCAACCTTGAACACTGGCAACCTGACAGAACGGACTCTTGGCCCATCTGCCAAGGCTATAACCTGTCCCTTCTGAAGAAACTATTCCTTCACAGCAAAAGGAACCTTGCTTTCATATTTCATGTGAAGGACAAAACTTCTATTAGGGACAAGCTCAATCTTATTCCTGCTGAGCAAAGGTTAGCTATGCATTTTCAAGGCCTGCATTACAAATGCTGGAATTCTACAATACATGACACCATATCACAGCATCAACATTGTGAATGAATAAATATCAGGTTTTCAAAGTATTTTCTACCTATTGAAGCACCTGTGAATATCAGACTAACACTCAACTAAAAAGCAAAGAATTTTGATCTTCTGCCACAAGTATTCTATGAACACCTGGAAGAATTAAGTTCCAACTACTGAGCTACAGTCACGAATTTTCACACTTTTGCATGTACAAGCTAAGAACATATAAAAAATTGACACTTTGCCTTATAAAAACAAACACCTTACAATATTAAGGCTAGCAGAAACCATATGGGGACACTGTTGGATGATATAAAGATAAATGCTGTAGGTTTCATGTGAACAGAGTTTTATGCCAGAAGTTTCAATCAGTCTCTTGCAACGTATGTCAACAAACCTAACAAGATATAGGAATGTATTTCTGTCAGCTTTAGTGACAGACATTTACTTTCATTAATTACTCCCGCCAATCACGAAGGAGAAAGTCAACTTTTCTGCCCTAATATTTTTACTTTTCTTCACCAAATGTGGATTGCAGCAGTGGCCTAAAATTACTAAGAAACTTCCAGATTGAAATTACTGTCTCCAAATATGCAAAAACTAACACAAACCTTCTATTTCACAGTGAGGTCTATGACCTACCTGTCAGGATATTGAGCAGAATTAGAATTTGGTTGTCAGAACAATTCTATTCCAAACTGCCAAAAAGCAGCAGCAATCCAGCAAGATTTGCCTTGTTCACATGACTCCTCTCCCAACCCTCTACAGTTCAGCCTACAGCTTTCCCTTTTACCAGATCCAGCCTCAATCGTCCTACCTAGGCAAAATAACCAGTCATTCATCTTAAAAATAAATGAGTATACTCACTAGTTTATTCCAGCATTTTTCTTCAGTCAATGCAGTGGGCTGCATTATGAGCTTTAGAAGGGGTACTCAGTCATGCAGCAAACACCACTGCTTCTGTAACTTTTCCTTCATGCAATCAAACCTAAGACTGTTCTCTCTTTTCAAGAAAGTTTAAATAATTTTCTGTCAAACAAAAAGAATAAAAAGAAAATTCATTCATATCTCTTTTTATTTCTTCAAAGAAAATTACAATACCAAAAAAGCTACAGCTGTTAAATCTGCAGCAAAGCTCTAGTTTGATTTTGAAACTTTTGAATTGTTTGTTTCTGGGAGATTTTTGTTTGTTTGTTTGTTTTTTAAACCATAACATTACTTCACTGGACAAAGCATTAGAATCTATACTACTTTGAGGACTCAAAAGGCATAATTTCAGCACCTAATTTACCATCAAATGCAACTCCATGTGTATGTTGAAGTGGCTGCAGTCTCATCTGTGCAACTCCTTACCTTAGCTTGCTGTCACAACACTTATAGAATGGCAATTTGTGTGTTTTGCAGTTTTCTCAACTCCACTATTACAAGACAGTGCAAAAGAATTGTGTAATGAAATCATCTGAGCAGCAGAGAAAGTTGTGATAGTAATAATTGCATAGAAAGCACCAAATTAAGTGATTTTCTGGATTACAAGCTTTCTCATTTTCCTTCTTATGCTTCTGGATAAGTTCAGCATCATTAAGAACAAAACTCTTCAACAAGTCTCATGGGTTACACACAATCAGCCATAAAATCACTCTGAAAGAAGTCCACATGCCTGGAAGTTTTGTTAGCACCTAATATCCTCTCCACTGATAATTATTTCCAGTTACTTTAAAATGCCAAGTTAATGATTACACCGGTAATAGCAGGTGGGGATTCTATACAGCTGGCAGAAATCCTTTCCTCTGCTACATTATGCCTCATTGCTATTCCCCTGGAGAAACAGGAAGCAGAATGCCCTTTGGAGAAGATTCAGACACAAAGCTAATGATAACCCACACAGGTGTGATACAGCCAGAAACTATACCCTGCCAAACAAGGCACACCCTTATGAAAACATTGACATTTTGGATAGTTTCAGACTTGTGTCCAAATCATATAGAATCATAGAATGGTTTGGGTTGGAAGGGACCTTAAAGATCATCTAGTACCAACCCCCCTGCTGTGAGCGAGGACAGTTCTCACAAGACGAGGTTGCTCAAAGCCTCATCCAGCCTGGCCTTGAATGCCTCCAGAGAGGCTGCTCCCTGGGCAGCCTGTTTCAGTGTCTCACCACCCTCTTTGTAACAAATTTCTTTATAGTATCTCATCTAAATCTGTCCTTCTCAAACTTATATCTATTCCCTCTTGTCCTATCACTACAAGGCTGTATAAAAAGTCCCTTCTGGGCTTTCTTGTAGGCCCCTTCCAGGTATTGGAAGGCCACTAGAAGGTCTCCCCAGAGCCACCTTCTCTCTAGGCTGAACAACCCCAACTCTTGAAGCCTGTCCCCACAAGGGAAGTGCTCCAGCCCTCTGATGATCTTTGTGGCCCTCTTCTGAACACACTCCAAGAGTTTGATGTGCTTCTTATGTTGGGGACACCAGAACTGGACACATTACTCCAGATGAGATCTCATGAGAGCAGAGTAGAAAGGGAGAATCATTTTCTTCATCCTGCTGGTCACACTTCTTTTGATGCATTCCAGGATATGGTTGGCCTTCTGCACTGCAAGCCCCTATTGACAGCTCATGCTGAGTTTTTCCATGAATTGACATTCCCATGTCCTTCTCTTTAAGACTGCTCTCAAGCCATTCCTCACCCAGCCTATATTTGTGCTTGGAATTGTCCCAACTCACATGTAGGACCTTGCACTTGGCCCTGTTGAACTTCATGAAGTTGGCTTGGGTCCAGCTTTCACACCTGTCCAAAGTCCCTCTGGATGGCATCCCTTCCCTCTAGCATGTCAACCAGACCACACAGCTTGACATTATTGGCTTTCCTTAGCACACACTTTACTTCCATTTTCTAGCATTTTCAGCCATCCTTGAAGCAACTGTGCTCACAACAAACTATTTAACACTGTTTGCTCCTGCAGCAGCAGCACAGTGGTGTCTTCAGTGACATGGAAGAGTTACTTTGCGCCAAATTCTCAGACAGAAAATTCTGATCTCCCAGTCAAAGGAGCTTGTAATGCTGTCTGCACAGCCTTCACTCTGCAGAAATCATTCTTTGGTAGGAATAGAAGCACTGTCTCTCAGAAGTTGCTTCCACAAGGAAACAACTATATTTAGCTTCTGGCTGAGGGTTTCAAGATTCTGTTACAAGCTGCTTGTTGGCCCATCTCACCTTTCTATCAAAGGAAAAACGACAGATAAAGCCAAGTCTCATTTACCTACAGAAAACTAAAAAAAAAAAAAAAAAAAAAAAAAAACAAAAAAAAAAAAAGAG
>VWZI01000251.1:95142-212494 GCA_013396835.1 Psilopogon haemacephalus | reverse complement strand
TGATTTAAAAAAAAAAAAAAAAAAAAAAAAAAGCCTAGCAAAAATAGAGTCAAAATTTAAAAAGCTGTTAACATTTAATAAGCTCTATATTGCCTCACCAGACCTTCCCTCTCCCACATCTGCACTACGATTATGAGGAAGAAAAAAAAAAAAAATAGCCCATTGCTTTGAGAGTTTCAAATTATTGAAGACCAGCACTTGACCTGTCACTCCACAATTAGACAGCTGGAGGTGACAAGGAGATTTGCATCAATATCTGCATTGTTTTAATTGACTTTTAAGTTGTCAAGGAATAAAGCATTGCTGTTAGAACAGATCCCAGTGAAGAACCCATCTAAAGGCAGCCAGCTGGACAAGCCAGGAGTTAATCCAACAGCTACAATATCAGTCAACAAGAAGCAGCCTTGCTCACACACAGGGTAAGCAGGCTTCAAGGGGAATGCCAAGAGAAGTGGGATTGAAAAAAAGCAACAAAACCAAAAGATTTTTAAAAGCAAATCCTTTTTCCTCCTCCAAATGCAGTGAATCCTGGTTTAAAGATGCATCTTTACACTGAACTAGTTACTTTTCCTGTCATCAGGATAAAGATGCTTAATAAAGCTTACTACTGCAGCTCAGCTCCACATCCCAGTACTGGCTTTTCAACCAGAGCTACCCCACATGTTGCTCTTGTGTGCCTGCAGTGTGTAGCACAGACCAGCCACCACATTCCATAAAAAACAGCACCTGACACTAAGAAAACCTTTCAACAACTTGCCTGTGACTTTCATCTACAACAACATTAACATATCTCAGACTGTCACACCTATGTTAGATGCCCTTTTCAGATGTGGTATTTGTACACCTAGACACAGTCACGGAATTAGGGCTTGTCTCCATTTTCCACTTGTGGCCATTAGTTTATTCTGGGTACTGCCATGGCAATTTTGCAACACAATCATAGAATCAAAAGTTGGAAAATACCTTTAAGATCCACTAATAGTGGTACCTTCAAACCACTAATCTAGCACTGCCAAGTCCACCAGTAAACCATCCATGTGCATCACATCTACATGCTTTCTGAACACTTCAGAGATGATGACTCCACCGCTTCCCCGGGCAGCCTGTTCCAATGCTTAGCCACTCTTGCAGTGAAGACGCTTTTCCTAATATCCAACTTAAACCTCTCCTGGCACAACTTCAGGCCATTTCCTTTCATCCTCTCATTTGTTACCTGGGTGAAGAAATTGACTCTCACTTCACTACAACTTCCTTTCAGGTAGTTAGAGTGATAAGGACTCCCATCAGCCTACTCTTCTCCAGATTAAACAACCTCAATTCTCTCACCTGCTCCTCCAGATCCTTCAGCAGGTTCACTGCCTTTCTCATGGAAGTGCTCTAACAATTCAGATCCACTTGTCCCACTGCCATGTTTCATTCTTGCTCCTACATGCTGCTTTCTTTGGAGCAAACATCACCCAGGTTATTCTCCCCTGGCCTAGGTGAGTTTGTAGGGAGTTGTCTGGACCTCAGTGTCACCTGCACCTTTGAGCAAAACCTTCTACAGAGGAGCATTTAGTGATTTTCCCTGAGCCCTGGGAATGAATTTGCACAGATGAGCTATAACTGAAGGGGACAACTCCAAGCACAGTACAGGAGCAATACCTCACAGGACGAGATACAGAATCAAGAACTTAGAAGCTGGACAGTCCATGTACATATTGGAAAAAACAGCCACTACAAAACAATTCCTAGTATAGAATGGTTTAGGTTGGAAGGGACCTCAAAGATTATCTAGTTCAAAGTCCCTGCCATAAGCAGGAACACCTTCCATTAGAACAGGCTGCTCAAGGCCTCATCCAACCTGGCCTTGAACACCTCCAGGGATGGAGCATCCACAGCCTCCCGGGGCAACCCATTCCAGTACTTCTCATCCTCACTGTAAAGAACTTCCTCCTAACATCCCAATCAAATCTCCCCTCTGCCAGCTTAAACCCATTACCCCTCATCCTGTCATTACAAGACCTTCTGAACAGTCCCTCCCCAGCCTTCCTGTAGGCCCCTTTCAGATATTGGAAGGCTACTATAAGGTCTCCTCAAAGCCCTCTCTTCTCCAGACTGAAAAGCCTCAACTCTCTCAACCTGTCAACATAGCAGAGCTGCTCCAGCCCTCCAATCATCTTCATGGCGCTCCTCTAGATTCGCTCCAACAGTTCCATGTCCTTCTTCTGTTTGAGGCTCCAGGTGGGGTCTGACAAGAGCAAAGGGGGAGAATCCCCTCCCTTGCCCTGCTGGCCACACTGCTCTTGATGCAGCCCAGCACACAGTTGCTGTCTCTGCTGCATGTGCACACTGTTGGCTCATGTTGAGCTTTTCATCAATCCAGACCTCCAGGTCCCTTTCCTCAGGGCTGCTCTCCAGTCATTCAACACCCAGCCTGGAGTTGTGCTTGGGATTACACCGACCCAGATGCAGGACCTTACACTTGGCCTTGTTGAATTTCATGAGGTTGGCTTGGACCCACCTCTCCAGCCCATCCAGGTCCCTCTGGGTGCCATCCCTGCCCTCTAGCAAGTTGACTGTGCCACACAGCTTGGTGTCACCTGCAAACTTGCTGAGGGTGCACTCAATTCCTCTGTCCATGTCACTGACAAAGATGTTCAACAGCACTGGTCCAAGCACTGACCCACTTGTCACTGGTCTCCAGGTGGACATTGTGCCATTGATCACCACTCTCTGCGTGCAACCATCCAGCCAATTCCTTATCCAGGGAGTGCTCCACCCATCAAGTCTGTGTTTTTCCAGTTTGGTGACCAGGATGTCATGTGGGACAGAGTCAAAGGCCTTACTCAGGTCCAGGTAGATGACATCAGTTGCCCTTCCCTTGTCCACCGCTGCTATGACTTCATCATAAAAAGCCATGAACTTTGTCAGGCATGATTTGCCCTGGGCAAATCCATGCTGGTAACCACCAATCACCTCTTCTTGGTTTTTCTTTTGCCTTAACAGAGCCTTCAGGAGGATCTGCTCCATGATCTTGCCAGGCACAGAGATGAGACTGTCTGGTCTGTAGTTCCCAGGGTCATCCTTTTTTTCTCCCTCTTGAAAATAGGCGTCATGTTTGCCCTTTTCCAGTCACTATACTAGGACACCAAATAAGAACTGCCAATTTAGTGAAAAGCAGAATCCCTCTAAGCAGAACTCTACTCATTTCATACAGCAACCTGCACAATTTAAAAGTCAGAGGACACTGACTTCTATCCCAGTGTGTGTTGCTGATGTGGACATTGGGAATTATCACTTAGATTACCTTCTATAAAGAAGGTCCCTTGCAAAGAAGAAATATCTGGAAACCAATTCAGCTTCAAAAACTAAGCCTTAAAATTGACTTTCTATCTTGACAACATGAACCCACTTAAATACTGCATTACTCTGAATATTGAGAGGCACATAAATTTATACTTCTTGCTTAAAAAAAACCCCAATCACAAACCCCAATTTTCTACTTCACATTTTCCTACTTCAGTGAAGGACCTTACTCTGAAGTTTAAAAACCACAAATTTTAGCTTGACTACTTAGAAAATAGTCTAATTGAAAAAGATTCTGATGTTCAAACAAAACACTCTAAGCTATCTTCCTGTGGTTTGCAAAGGGAGGTTTGCGGTTTGTTTTTATGTTTGGTTTTTTTTTTCTTTCACTTCTATGCAATATTCATTAGTTATTTGCTTCCTGATCTTTCAATCCCAAAAGCTATTTATCATCAACATAACAGTTTCAAATAGATGCAAACCAGAAATGTGCTTATTGTTCTGAGAGTGCTAGATGTAGTGAGTTGAGGAATTTTCCCCCATTCCCAGCTGAAACTTACCAGACCATCTCAGATAGATTGGAAGTAAGATAAAGCTATATTTACGGCAAAGCTAAATTTACAAGCACATATACTCAATATATTCACACATATTTACAATTATATACAATTTAGAAATAATACAGAAATCCAAGCCTCCTTCCCAGACAAAGAAAAGAAGCCCAGAAGGGGCTCAATGCCACCTTATCTTTCTTTCAGCCAGAAAACAACCAGCAAAGCTAGCATGTCATCTGGTTAGCCAAGGTTAGAAGAAGATATTAGAGACAGAAGCTAAGAGATCCAGCACTCAGAAACAAAGAGAGCTGAATTGTTTATACTTTGGCTTTTTATAGCTTTTAGCAAACCAAGGAATGATACAGAGTTTATCATTATTATTCTTTTACAACCAATGATCTAATTCACCTTATTAGAATATTGTAATGAGCTTGAAATGAGCACAATAGATAAGCAGTGCTCCTCCATCCCCAACTCACCACTGCACACCATCACTGTGACCAAAATCAGCAGTCCAAAGCATCACCATACGTCACTTCGTAACTTCAACATGTTTTTGACTTACTGAAGCATCTCTCATACAAATTTACTAAGCCACTTGTTTTATAGGTAAGATAGAGGAGTAGGGGATTCAGAAGATATTCAAGAGGACAGGTCAAAATTACACTTTACTAAATACTTTTCCACATGTGTATCAAATAATGCATGTCAGGATCAGTTTGATAGAATGCATAGTTAAAAAGTAAGATTTTCAGATCACACAGAATCTTGCAGTATATGCTGGAATTTCTTATCTAGCTGATTTATGCAATTGTTTATTAGTTAGTAGCTGTGTGACTGGAATTGAGTCTCTAGAGCAAACACTGCTATTGTAATTATACCAGCCTCCTCTGGGACATCATTCATTTCACAGGTATATTAACTTCTGAGTTAGAGGTGGGCTGGGTGGTGAAGATAACAAAAAAAAAACCCCAAACAAACACATGCACAGACAGCATGTTTGTGGCATTTAAAGCTCTGTAATATTCTTTTATACAAACTCGAGAAAAGCCAGGCACATCTAGACAGAAGAGACAGGATTTATCTCCAAACTTAATGGAACACAGCTTTAATTCATACTAGAACACGACCTGTCTTCAACCAAATCCTGATTAGTATTGCATCGTCACCTCAATTACTAAATACAAAGAAAAGTACAGATATATAGAGAAATAACATTGTAATAATTGTCTCTAACAAAATACAAGCAAATTTGGATTTAAATCAGAATTGTTCACTTTGCCTCACATGACAGTAAGCAGATACTACTGTCTATTCCTACTCCCCGTTACTATAACCCAAGTCAAACATGACATTCAGAAGTTCCAAAAGCATTCCATTTGATGTGAAGAGGCTTCCTTACAATGATATTAATGAGACTGATTATATCACCTACAGAATCAAGTATGAAAAAATGTAATTTTAAAAAACCTTATCTAAATGAGCATATATATTTGCTTGTAAGTGGACAAGACCCAGTCTCTAAAAGAAAGAGCTCCCCAACAGCCCTATAAAACAAGGAAGGTAAGAGTAAGAGCTGCAAGTAGTTATCCCAACTCCTCTGATGCCCACACAACTTTTTGGGGTACATAACACAATAACCTCAGGGCCCCCCTTAATTAAAGGAAAGGTAATCATAGGCTCCCTACCACAACCACCAAGGCAACTCCAGTCCCACTGGGACAGCCCATGTGCATTCTCTGGCCATGTGCAACTTGGCCTTTACACCACCAGCCCAAGCTGACAGGTCAGACAGTTTTTCTTCCACAACGAATACAAAAGCCACATCTGTGCTACATTGCATCTTTAAGCACCAACTGGTCCTCAGAACACATTCAGAGGCTGACTGGCAAAATTCTTTGAGAGCTCAAGGAGCAATAACAGATGATAGCAAGCGATCATGTCACTGCCCATGAGAACCCTACTCACACATAAACTTAACTGCTGTGCCATTTCTTGCAAGCCAGCAGAAGGGGAATTAAAAAAAGAAGATACTGAAGTGAACAGTTACCAGCTGACTGGTAATAACTCCCTTGACCCTTAATTGAAGTCTTCTTGATGTTTATGGGTAATTCTACTCAGTCCCATTTCCATTCTTCTGAAACACCCAGGTTAAATTGAGTTTTGTCATTTATCAGATGTTACTGAGCTTCAAAGCATGGTACCTTCTTAGACACACCACACTTAAGCACTGGTGTATTCAAGCATATCTCATGTACGCCAACAGTATTTACAAGGAGCTCATTGTCCAGCCAGCTCTCCACCTTTGCAGGTAAGAAACACATGTGAGACAAAGCAGTTTTTACAGAGCTAGCAACAGGGTAATTCTTTTGTCAAACAGTTTGTGTCTTAAATTTACTAAACCTGCAATGGAACCAAAGTAGCCTTTTCAGGTTGAGTCTTGAAACAATGCTCTTTTGTTTGGCATATGACTCTACAGCTAGTAACATGATTGTTCACATGCTCTCAGACCAATTCTATAAATTATTAACAGCATGATTAATAATATCAATATATGAACATTAAGACTACCCAACAATCTATATTCTGAACATAAAGCCAAGCCAAATAAACAACATATCTAATGATGCCAGGATATTACAAAAACAGAGCAAATTTTACAATTTCTGAAACATCCCATTAAGATTGTGTGAAGTGTTTTAGTTCCTCTAGATCCTACTCTTTCAGTTATACCCACATAACTGGCATTTTTTTAGTCTCTGAGGAATCTCCTGTCAATTTTCAATGCACCCATGATTCAGATTATCCTCCTGTTGCTGCCATCATCATTTAGATTAAACTCAAATGGTTCAGCTGAAACTGCTAAATTTCACCAATCTCAGAGATATTTAAGTTCCATACTTCAAATGCCTCTTTTGAATCAAGCAGAGTGGGATTTGGGCATTAGACTCTGTAGACACTGAGGGATCTCATACTTGTCAGTCACATATTGGTCAGATTTTTAGACAACAGGAAAACTGAAGTATGTCTTCTTCTCGCAAAAGCTAGGACAAAGCCTAGCTGAAGTCACTAGGTGGGTGTTTCATTTCCACCTCTCTCTTTATGTTCACCTTCCAACCCACTCTGGAAGCAGGCAGTGTGACCTGCCAGCCACTACCATGCTCTGCACTGTGCAGTTAAAACAGAATGTCAGACTCAAGCCTGAGAAGCCTGGGATGCAAATGCCAATTCTAGGTTCTGGTCATCTGCACTTTGGAAGCTATAGTCTGAGGCCATACAAAATTGCACCAGTAATGTGAGTCAAATATTTAAGTTAAGTTCTGTATCATTAAGTCTTATGACACAGAACTGTTTTAGCAAGTTTGAAATCTTCAGATGCCAACAATGACTGAAAGTCATAGAGCACCATTTTCTGTCAGAACAAGTAACAAAGAACTATTCCTTGGGTTCCAAGCTGAGGCTGTTGCAAACTGGCACTTTTGGCTCAATTCATTAAAATTACCTCTTCTGTTTCTCATTGTTCTGATGATATAATACCATAGCAACAAATGAGAAGCTCCAAATCATGACTCTGAAAGGAAGTGCATAGTTCCTGTATATACAAACTTTGATCTACTGCAGGATGGTCAACAGCATCTGTTACTCTAATATCCCACATTATTACAGCCATTTAGCTAAACAGATCAGAAAAAGACTGTTCCATTAGCCATCTTGCTGGCAGAAATTCAGGGGAGTTGCTGAGTGGCCATGACAAAGTACCAGCAGAAATACAAAGGATTTGGATGGACTGCTGTGGTTAACTACCTGGATTCTTCAGTGGTAGACACCTCATGTTGTTTTCTCTAGGCTCACATTTTTACCTACAATATTAGATATGTGTTTGAGCACTCTAAAGAAGGGGACATATAAGTGACATGTCATATACAATTATGTTTGTAACTGCCAGTCCAACCACACAAAAGTCTTTTGTACACTTTAAATATGCTCTGAAGATATCTGTGAAGAGCTATCTTAACATAACACAGGTGTATCAGAACTGCACAGCCTGTGTGCACTATACAGCACATACAGAAATCAAAACAAAAAAAACCCAAACAAACCAGCAAAAGCCATCTTCCTGCACGAGCAAGAGTAAGCAGAACATGCCCAGGAAACTCAAACACGAGTCAAGAGAAAACTGTGTACACTGACCCTGCTGCTTCTGTACAAAGCAGAATTGGAGGTAGGAGCAATGAAATTATGAAGAAAACACGATTTTAGCTTGAATCCAATTCTAAATGTCAGGAGAAAAAAAATTAAAATATGGCATTATGAAATGCCTTATGCTGCTTCTCAAATAAGAGAAAAGGCATGTTCAAGGAATTAAGAGATCTGGTTTCAACAATCAGCCCTGCAACAGGACTACTGAAGAAGCTATGATACTTCCTCCTCTATCATAATGACAAAGGGCAAATAGTTTTCTCCTTACACAAAAGCTATGAAGCCAAAAAAATTTTTTTTTTTCACTGAAACATAGGAATGCTAAGAAAATGTGTGCAAATATTTCTTCAAGTTATTTCTGCAAAAATGTCTGCAAGTCAGAATGGCTGGCTTGACCTCCAGCTTCCTTTATCTTATCTATACACCATTCCTGTGTACCACTGTTGATTTCCGTAAAAATATTGATTGGAAGTTCAACATACATTAAAGAGGGATCTAAATCTGGATATGCAACACTCTGATATGCAAAAGATACTGGTATGAGCTGTCAATGACAAGATACATCTGCAGCCAGTACACTGAAAACCTACTTCTGGCAGCAGAAAAGCAGTGCCGCTTCTCACATTGATTTTCTGCATTTTAAAATACACTCTATGCAAGTCTAATGAGAGATGCTTTTCACCTCATCCATCTAGTACATCTGACATCATTATGCTCCAAGGGTACTACTGCAGAATCTGACAGGCTCTTCCCAGAACTTCCACTAGCAAAAACGTCTGATGGTTTCAGTCTCCTGGTATGTCTGCAAAGGGTACAGTGCAAAGCCAGTGATTTAGCTGAGACCATTTTAGACCGTGACATCTACTGATAACATTCAATGTGAAGACAACAACTTACTCTGCATATGAGTTGTTTATAACCACCTTGAAACCACACACTGAAAAATATAGGTACTTTGTACCTATACCTTTGCACTGTCTACCAGGTTCCTTTGAATATCATTTTTACAGGGCACGGATAAACAGCTATTAGTTAAAATAATTGCTAAAGCATTTTCCTTTGCTGTCAAGTACTAGTTACTTATTAGCCACTTCACTGAATTATGGCCCACTGTATGATTATGACCAATTACACTGTTTTGAAGCAGTGCTAGTAAAAGCCATTGGAGATTCACACCTAAGGACAACTCAACTTCAAGGAAAAGCCCTGAGCTAGGGAACTAAAAGGCAAAGTTCCAGCTATCTTCAAATCCCAAAAGTATAAGCATAACCAGGTATTTTTCCTGGTGCAGGGAAAAGCATTTATGACAATGATCCAGTCTTATCCTCTGTTGTGGTACATGAGGACTAAGAGGATGAAAACTGCAAGACTCAGACCATCCTCGGAACAGCACTGCTGTTGCTCAACATGTGTGATGCCAGCTTCTCTTCAAGCATGTCTGGGAACTTTTAATTACAGCATGAGCAAGTGGTAAAGACCTGGGTATGCCAACTGGCTGGCAGAAGCGCCTGGCAGATGACTTTTGAGATGCACCACTGCAACACAGTCATCAATGACAAGGGTAAAAACAGCTCATGAAGTCCTGTTTTACTGTGCTGGTTTGAGGCTAATTGGAGTATTTTACTGAGAGAAATTAAATCTTTCACTGTGAGGGGAAAATAGTGACCTATATCACTCAGTCTTCTGCTGAGAGAAGCCAGTAGTTAAAATATAAGACACTTCTCACATGCTTCTCAGTCGCTTC
Organism: Psilopogon haemacephalus; assembly: GCA_013396835.1. Lineage (NCBI taxonomy): Eukaryota > Metazoa > Chordata > Aves > Piciformes > Megalaimidae > Psilopogon > Psilopogon haemacephalus. The sequence continues at coordinate 202,708 of VWZI01000251.1, read as the reverse complement.
TCGCTTGGTGGTCCCTTGTGTGGTTGCATCTGCCTTAATTCTTTAATCCCATCTAACCTTTTTCCTCTAACTTCCCTGTCATCTTTTTTTGACACCTCACCTCAGATCTCTCCAGATTTATCACGTGAAATATATGGGGATTGATCTGATTATTTCTGAAGGGAGGGAGGAGGTTTGGGTTGGGAGCTTCCTGGCAGTCTGATTGTTTTGGGAGGAATTTTGTGTTTCTGTATTACTTTTAACTTGTATCTAACTGTAAATACTTGTGTATATTGTACACATATATGCTTGTACACTGTGCTCAGCCGTAAATATAGCTTCCTTAACTTCCAGCCAGCTGAGTCTAGTCTGGGTGAATTAATTTTGTGTGGTTAACTCTCAAATCATCATACTTAGCTTCATTTGGAAGGACGTTCTTCAGCCCTATGATTGCTTTACTATCTAGCAAGCAAATCTGGATTAAAAGCAGAAAAATCACCTCAATTTTTTTTTTCTCTTTTCTTTTGATGGAAATCACAGAACAAAGCCACCTTTTGTAAGACACTGTATTGTTCTTCAAGTTCCTTTAAATAGAGAGCATTTTTAACTTTTCCCAGTCACGAAGTTGAAAGTGTCTAAGACAAATTACCCATTTCTCTAACGGCACTCCCTGCATAACTTTTGGCCATATTCCTAACTTTCAGGTATTAGTGTTCCACTCCAAAGTACTTTTTAATTAAGACCTTATGTCTCACCATCCCAAATAAAGCCAGGGCAGCTAGAATAAAAGACAAAATGATAATGAAATTTTGAAGGAAGTTTTTTTTAACAGAGGCCTGAATGAGCATCACTTGGTACAAGATAGCTGTACCCTGCTAATCAATATTTTTATTACTATTCTTGTTAAACAGCACTTACTAAGTGCTGTTTACCAATCAGAGATTATGAGCTCCCTGGATAGTAAGCCACCTGTCCATATTATCCACAGTCCTCTTAAGTGAGACATATCATACAGGTAAACACACTACAACTCAGTTTATTCAACATACTGTGGTCAGCAAGGCAGCACTCACCTAGGTCAGCTGCAAACTGCCCTTCAACAAACAGTATCTGCAATAGCTGGCACCACAGCTGTGCAGTGGTGCTAAGAACCTTCTAGTCCTGAAGCAAATTCTGTCATCTGGAGTAGCTAGGGATGTCCTGCTAGGCACTTAGCAGCACACAGCCAGTCTGATGGCACCCACACATGCTTCAGCCATGGCAATATCAAAAGGCTCAGTGAAGCTCTCCAAGCACACTGTGACAGGCCTTAAGACCTGGGGCAAGTTCTAGTAATCCCCAGCTCCCAGACAGTACAAGAGTTCTTTGGGATGTGGCACATGGGTAGAATTTTACTTTTGATGTGTAACTTCAGCCTTGAAACAGCAATGTTACACATAGCTCCACAGACAAAATTGTTATTGGGCTAACTGAACAGCCAGTGTTCAACACACCCTGGAAATAAAGGATTTCAATGCATTCTTCAACCTCTCAGATTTCTCTTGTACAATAATATGTCTTGTTTCCCTCACATAGTGCAGAGTGTATCTTGGATAAAAGCTTGTGACAGTCTTAAAAGCAGGCTCAATCTCCACTCTGAAAAATCCAGACAACGGAAATTACTTTTCCTGGTATGTGAATGAGAACAGAAACCTAAATCCTCTATGTCACAGCAACTACTCTTCCACCCAGCACAAGTGCATAATGTTCCACATCAGTGGAGCTACAACATCATACTAGGTGTTACAAATGTGTCATTATCTTAATAGATGAAGGATGGACAATGACATCAAGAATTCATAATACACGGGGAAAAACACCTATGTGAAAAGATTAATTAGAAGAAGCAATGACGATGAAAACTCATTTCCTGCCTAACTCTGAAAAGGCAAAAATGGAGGTCTGCCTACTGACAGCACATACATGCACACATGTACACGACACAGCCAAGGCAAGGCATAGCCACTCCACACAGTTTCCTCTCTTTGGTAGAGTCTGATATTTTTTAGAGCTTGTTCAGAATTTTAGTAGCAAAATCGCTGCCTGTGGAGGAGATACAGCAGCACAAAACATCAGGAAAATGGAAAGCCAGGCTGCAGAGAAGAGAATATACACACACCACTGGCAGAGGCTGCCTGCAGATTTTACAGACATTCTAATCCAGCAGAACATTTGGAGAAGAATTACCATGTACACAGCATCAGTATAGTCAGAAACACCCAAAAGTAACAGCCACAGAGACACAGTGAAGCTAAAACTCTTATGATCTGTATCATGAGGTTGATTGTGTGTCCTCCCAGCAGTGGGATATACAATGAAGTCTGTCATTAAAGAAGATGGGATAAAAGATAACTCTCTAAAAGAAGATCCTACAGGGTGTCTTCTGTTTTTTCACACTAACGCATATTTTACTGGTAAAAAGCCGTAATGCAAGGAAAGGCAATATTAGTGCAAAATGGACATTTATCGCTAGTCACTTGTGATACGTTTTTCAAGCTCCTCACAGCAAAGGACTGCATACACTCACACAGGAAGAGAACATATATGGAGACAGAATGCATGTTATTTAAAGATCCTTACATTCAGAAAACAATCTCTTAAACAGGAGTGTGGGGTTGAGGGTAATTTTAAAAAAACACCAAAACCAACAACAACAAACACCACCAAAAATCTGAAAACGTAGTGGGGACGGGAAACAGCTAGGATATGAAGCCTTTGAGAGAAGTAGCTGAACTGGCAGGGCTTCAGGAGAGAAAGCAATCTTACAGACCTACTGAGACATGAGTTATCCTCCCAACAATCAGGAAAACTGATGTCCTAGAAGCCAATTTTTGAACTACGCTAATAATAGTTCAGTCAGCAAAGTCAATGCTGCATATTCAAACAAATCTACGTACAAGCTGTGGGCATGAACACCACAGACTTTAAATTAATAAAGAAAAAGGAGACACACCATTGTCTCCATTCAACACACCCTTCTAACCTAGAAGACGTTAATATCTCCAACACCAAAGCATATGTACTGCAGCATGAAACCATGCTGTATCAAGTACTAATTCAGCAGTAACAGGCTGCCCCTGCTGCAGCACTGCTCACAGAAGGCTTCTCAGAAACAGTCAGGGTAGAATGGGAAACAGACCCAGGAAAGCAGAGCAGCCCATTGCTGAGCAAAGCACGACCAAGAAAAGGCAAACAAACAACCAGGTCTTCCAACTCTCAGCTGTTCCCTAAAAACATATCTTGCTATTAATTAAGGCCAAAAGTGTTCTTCCCTGAAATACTTAAGCTGAAAATGTTAACCACAATACAAGTTTTCAGCAGCTAGACCATAAAGGTCTCTTGCACAAGAACTCAAGTTTACAGTATTTTATAACATTTGACATTTACAGCTATCTACAGCCAAAGTTTATCAAGCTCCAGCCCATCTAAGCAAAAGACAACCTATGATATCATCTTTATAGGACAGTCACAACCTACGTGCAATTAGATAGCAAAGGTAATACTCTTGCATATCCCCAAGTAAGTTAGAACTGTTGTCAGCACCTGAGAATTGAACAGTACATAAATTTGTCTGACTCCAGAGTCATCCTCCCTTTATTGAAGCTCCTTTGGCTTATTCATTTCAGAAACTGGACCTATGTTACAGATTAAACCCAAACCTCATTTTGTATTTCAGCCTTCTTTACAGCAATAAGGGAGATATTTAGCAGTGGGGAATGTTTATTAGAGATCTTCTGTGTTTGATGCAGTACTGTTCCCCTAACAGGCCTTGAACAGTTTCCATGTTTTGAAAGCAGAAAGATTTCCTTTTAAAAACTAAATCAGCAGTCTGATGGGAAGTTGACCTCATGAAATATTTCCTCCCTTTTTCACTATCTGTGACAATCCCCTACCACTTTCTCCATCTTCTTTTATTCCACTCACTGGCCGATGTTTAAGCATTAGTGAAAAATCATTAGCTGCAACTTTCAGGTGACCACAAACCGTTGCTAGGCTGACTTCCCTACTGCACTGTTGAGCTAGACATTTTCCTCACATCAAAATACCACAATAAGAAGCTTGCAAGGAGGCTGTGTCCTTCACTGAAAAAGGCATTGGCACACTATTTCCAGCATGGACTCAGGAGTATGGGTGATAGCTTAAGTACTGGGTTTTATCTTTGAAACCCTAAGTACGCTTTTAAAGATACAGGTGAGAAGTTATTTCTGTAGAGAGAAAGCAGGCAAACTTTTCAGGATTTCTGCTCAGCCTGCCATCAGAGGTAGAAGCTCAACCTTTGAATGCTATTTCCCCTCAGTTCCTCCAAGCCTATGTCAAGACTCCCCAAGCTGAAAACTTTGCTGGGTTAAAACGGCCCACTCTCACAAGCTCCTCCTTCCCCTCTCCCTGCAGTAGCAGGGGAAAATGGGAAAGTAACTCATAAAACGTCTGGGTTGAGATCAAGAGAGTGTAATGAGGTAAGGTGCACAACTACCTTAGTGTTTTTGCAGAAAAGCACAGCAAAATTCAGAAGCCACCAATCTCTCCTCACCCCCCGACATGCAGCCTACCCAGCAGAAAAGACCAACACTCCAAAAAACAGAAGCAGCAATGGTAACATGAAGCCTCATGTTAAAATGCAAACTTCATGCCCCATAACACTTTGCTTCAGATGGTACCTTCATTTTGAAGCTGGCATGATGGTATTGAACAGCAGCAGCAGATTCAACTCAACCTATGACATTCTGTTACAGATTATTTAACTTCTCTACTTTTGACAAGTTAACTTTTATGCTGCATATCACATAACTGTATCTTCACTGGAGGAAGAACTCACATTTAGGATTTCAATTCCTACTTCTGTGCTGCTCAGCCTAATGGTTATAATAGCTCCCTAGCAAGCAGTTGAAGTCTTGAGATTCTTTCTCATTTCCTATTAAAAACGTGACACACAATTTAGAATGTCAATATTTACAGATAATTTTCTTAACCGAAATATTTTGTTTGCATTCCAGCAACTGCACTCCTGGTCACAAGCTTCTAATATCACTATGATGGTTGCTAAGACTACATGTCAAATTCATGAACCAACAAGACTGAAAAGACCAAGGAAAGACACAGATTATTTGCTGTGATATCACTATCATTATACTAGATGTTTGAGGTTCACTCCCAATTTCCAGGGTCATTGAGAAGCAAAATGTCACATCTCCTTATCCCAGGGGAGTTCTCATCCAGATTTCCAATGAAAACTACTGTGTCACCTCTTTCAGCTTGTGATGTGTTTTAAAGAAAAGATATCAACCCAACTATAATTGTACCAAGACTAGCATCACTTCCACATGATCTCATCCACCTTCAATAGGCTAAAACTCCTCACTCCTTAAGCTGAAATACAGCCAAGTGACTCTGATTCCTACACTAAAAAATCAGAGACAATCCACCTGTAGCTTTATGCTCAATTCTCATACACAGTAAATGGAGAGTGCCACATGGAGCGAGTCTTGAGCAACGCCTTCCATGCAATTAATTTAATTTACCTGTCAGTAGGGGTCTCTTTTGAAGAGTCCTCCAAAACCCAAACTTTTCTAGTTTTGGTATGATTTCCATTCATGCCAGTTTGACACTTGAGAACATAACTAGAGTATACATCATGTGCTTACCAAACTGAAAGAAGGACCACAAGTACTAGAGCATTGAGAACACAAGCCATTTAAGACAGAACTTGCCGATAATGAACAACAGCACCCCATTACCTAAATACACAAATCTTGTTCAGTGCCTGGTAGGATGCCAGCATGGTACATGGATGTAAACTTGTGTTTTGCAACTGAAGTAAAGGCAAATCCATTCATATGATGGACCATGTGATATAGAGGCCCATATATCCAATATTAATTATCAAGCATAATTAACAACAAGCAATGCTGACTGATGAAGAGATATGGATGCTAAAAAAATGAGGAAGAATAGTAAGTTTTTCATTGTATACATTAAAATAAGCCTTCAATAGAGGGATATGCACCATCTTTTTTTCATTCTAGTAGTTATATTTACAATCTCAGTTCTTCAAAAGGTCTAATTATTTAGCTTTTTTATTTTTTCCCCTTTACATCCTCATGTTCAGTGAGGCACTTCTCAGAGTTTTCCAGCAGTGACACGAAACATGGAGCATCCTCATTCTTGAACAACTTAGGACAAAAGGGCTGGGGTTTGGAGCAGCTATTTTTGAACCTATTATTAAATATTACTTTCTCATTTAATTATTAGGCATAATTTAAATATAGACATGATAACGTCAGCCTTTACTGTGTCCTTGTCAAATGTACTGTAAAATCTATACTGATGTAATTAAAAGATCTCTGACTCAAAGGTCAGTACAAATATTGACCCAATTGTTTAAAAGCCCAATTCAAAACTAACACTGAAGAACTCTTTTAAATGGTACAGCTAGAATCCTCAGCAGTTGGAAAAAAACCACATTTTCCACTTGGATGAGGGCAATGGGACTGCCAGAGAATTCAAAAACATGCTGAAGTCAAGTCTAATCCTAGAGAATTCTACCTACCACCCTTGGGCTCCACTTTACACATTCACTCTGCAATTTCTGTTGGGTTTACAGGACCAGAGAAATTCATAATCACCTTAAGACACAAAAGGGAAGAGGACTTTCCGGTTTTGAAAAATTCTGTCCTCTTTTATCACAAGGAACCACTTCATGCTGTCTAACGAAATCATAAAGTTCCAACTCCAAGTACAGCATTATTGCTACAGGCTCTTGTAGCAAGCTTATGTTCTGTGGCTGAGTTATGGATTATTACAGTACCAGTTCTGTCAGCAGTGTTCACACAGAAAACAGGCCTATACATGTAAAAGGAGGCACAACCCCCACTCCTTCCCTTCCCTTGAAAACAGCGAAACTTTAAGAAGCTGTACAGGTTGAGTCTCTGACTTTGGATATCCTCAGCCCATCAGTCTGGCCAAGCCAGAGATGAGGAAACAGTTGCCTGTAGACACCTCCGTACTGCAGTGATTTCATCACACCACCTTCTCTCAAACACATTTAAAAGCTCAAGGTATGAACTGTGCAAACTAGCCTCTGATGCAGGGACTCCTTGCTAAACCATTCCCTTGGGCTGCGCTACAGCTCTAACTGCAAGAGGAGGGAGGCTCCAGCCACATGTCCCTTCTTATGGAGTAAGTATCACACTTACCGTAGTTTCTCAATACAAACTTCCTTCAGTAAAATGGGATCATCTGTTTACAACATTTCTGCAGAAGGCTTTAGAAATTGCTGTTGACTCCAAACTGGACACTTACATTTAGCTTTGTGACTAGTTTTCAGACTTAGCTAATCTCTTTTCATAGAGTTATTTGAAATTGGGTCTACATCCTGTTTTCAGCATGCTGCCACATCAGTGTAGTTACTTAGCTTTAAAAAGAGGAATAAATCAGTATGTGCTAGTGAGATAAAAAGAACCATTCTCAGACTTTTAAAAACCCAACGATTGTCATAGGTTGGGAACTACAGAGTTAAAAATCCTCTAGGGAATAACAATTTTACACTTTCCATTCCAGAAAGTCAACTGTGTCCTGGGCTGCATCAAAAGAAGTATGGCAGTCAGTTCATGAGAGATGATTCTCTCACTCTACACTGCTCTTGTGAGACCCCACCTGAAATACCATGTCCAGTTCTGGAACCTATTACAAGAAAGACAGGGACATGCTGGAACATGTACAGAGAAGGACCATAAGGCTGGAGCCCCTCTCCTATGAGAACAGGCTGAAAGAATTGGAGCTGTTCAGTCTGGAAAAGAAAAGGCTCCAAGGAGATCTTCCAATATTGGAAGGGGGCCTACAAGAAAGCTGTTGAGGGACTTTTTAGCTATCAAGTAGTGATAGGACTAGGGGGAATGGATTCAAGTTAGAGGAGGGTAGATTTAGATTACACATCAGGAAGTTCTTCAGCATGAGGGTGGTGAGACACTGGAACAGGTTGCACAGGGAGGTGGTGGAAGCCCCATTCCCAGATGCTTTTAAGGCCAGGCTAGATGTGGCTTTGGGCAATCTGATCTAGTGGAAGGTGTCCCTGCCCATGTCAGGGGGGTTGGAAATAGATGATCTTTGAGGTCCCTTCTAATCCTGACAAGTCTCTGAGTATGTGTATTCTGGCTTTGCTATTAGGACTTTTTTATTCTAGTAGACTTCCTCTTCCACTGGTTGAGTTTTGATTGATCTTTCTTCAATGCTCATGACCAGAATAAGAGCAGATGGAAGAAATGGCTTTTTTTTGTTTGTTTGTTTCAAAAATTAGTAAGACATGTTTTAGTCAGGTCATAAAAACACAACAAAGCATTGAATATTCTCTGGTTTTGCTAAAGTTAAGAAACATTAGTGAAATAACAAGGTATGTAATAGACATAAGCTTGTCACATTAAATTCTTATTTTTTAAAACCCACATTGAGAATAATTCCTGTAATAATATGAAATCAGCCAACATTCTGCCTATAGATGAAGAAAATGCTCCAGAACCTTCAACAACAAAAGAATTTCTTACTGGAAAAATATAATTATAAATCAGAAAACTGTACTGTCATCTATTAAAAACAAAAGGTTTTCAACAGCAAAATGCTACACAGGACAATTTTGGATGATTATCCTTACTGACAATAGCAAAATATACTTAACTATGCAAATACATAGTAAGCAAGTCAAACTGCAGGATACCACATTATTATTACCAAATTGTAAGATCAAAGCTTATAAGAACTTGCCTAACAGAACTTCACTGCAGCTATGACTGTACAAGGATGGGCAGCAAAGGTGAACCAAACATATAAAATGTAAGAGTCAGGGCATCTGGTCAGAAGACCATGTATGCATTTCAATCTTAGGCTTTACTCTGCTGATAAAAGTCATTCAAACAGATAAGTTGGATCAATCACTTCTTAATATGCCTCATTAGCATCCAAAAGCTGTTGTGCTGGACCTGGGTACCTGGCAGGAGACACTGGAGTCAGCCCAAACTTAATTATTTGGTCAAATCACACAGAGACATGAAGAAACAAGCAAGGCACAGTGAATACTTCTTTTACATAGAAGGAGTCGTGAAAATCAGTTTACTGTTGGCCTTGCCTGTAAGTTGTCATATGGAGACTGCAGCAAAGTAGACTTCTGGGAGCTCTTTCTCTATTCAGTTTGCCTTCTTTCTAAGTTGTGCCCCTGCCCTTAGAAGTAAACAATGAGATGATGGCTTAGCTAAGTCTGGTTGCCACCAATATCTCATAGTACAAGAACGGCCATATTTAGATTCTTTCCTGTGTGGTGCAACCACATACAGCTTGTAGGACCATACAGCTCCTACAAGCTAACTATGAAATCTGTTACTAGCTTCTTTATTAGAAAGTTACAGAGAAAAACTACAGGACATCAAATTAAGAGGCCACATATATCACTATCTCAAACTTTTTGGTAAGAATGACTTTAATGGCAGCCTTTTTGATCTATTATCTGCTTGATTCCAGCATTATCCAGGCTTGCCAACTGAGCTGTAAATCCTGTGAAGATTGTTAATTCAGAGAACTACAAGGCGAGGTCAGTGATGGAGGGCAGAACTGAACAGGCACCTTTACCAGAAACTTTTGAGATCTAACTGCAAAGAAAATAATGTAGAAGACTCCCCAGTTACAAGGCTAGACATAGTATTTTCCTTTCCCTGCAACAAAGAAACAGAAGAGGAAGGGAAGAAAGATGCAGAACCCCAACCACCAGTTTTCCAAGTAAAGTAAAAATTCCCCAAAGCACAAAAGGAGCAGTTCTTTTGTTGCGTTTTCCCCTCAATGATTCATGTAATTCCTGTGTAACTTCAGTGATAAGGCAACAGCATCCAAAGGAGTCACACTGCTAATTTAAAAGCCATGCGATTATATGTGCAGGATCTTGCTACTTTGCACAATGTCTGGCAAACAGAACACTCAAATGGCTAGAAAGATGACAGCTACTCATGCCTCATTTCCACATGTATTTATAGTCAGCTCCCTTGTGTCTGACCAAGGATACTAGCAGGCAGGCTTCTCTCAGTTCATCATTTGATTTAGCAAGTTCTGTCCTTCCATACTCAGAAAGTAAAAGGCCCTTGTTATGAAAAAAAAAAAAAAAATTGCTTAAAAGCTAACAAAAAAAGAGGAAAAGGAGGGTGCAATCACATATAGTTCCACTGTCAACACAAGATCACTTAACACAAAGAGAAGGAAATTAAGAGACAATCCCAAATAACCTCCTTTTTAAATATATTTGTAATTTTACAATAAACATGAAACAAAAACTGGAATTTCCTTCCTCCTTTTTGCAGTAGCAGCACCCCAACAGAAATATATGTACTTTCTTTAAATAGCCACTGCTACAATGGGGTTTAGAAATGAGCTTCACCTAGTTGTCCTGAATTATTAACCACAAAAACTATTTGTTGCCCTTTACAGAAGCTTCACTTGCAAGTTTAAAAATCAAACTGATACATCTCCTGTACAAATACCCAACCTTTCCAAAAAATGCTCTGCATATTATAAATAAATTTTTTCATTAACATGAGAACAATTCTATAAATAGCTATTCCTCACAGAGCTGCATTAAGACATTGTTTTTACAAACAACAGTAGGAAACTGAAGAAGGTATGAGTGCCAAAACATACTAAAAATTAAAACTCTCCAATCAACCCAGGGTTTCCATTATTACCAAGTTAGCTGGTTTCTTTTTGGTTCTTTTTTTGTTTGGTTTGGGTTTTTTTGTTTGTTTGTTGGTTTTTTGTTTTGTTTTTTTTTGCTTATACAATTGGTTTATGAAAGGGAAGGAACAAAACAGAAGACTGCACTGTGCTCTACCATAGCTAGTGGGTTCATATAAATCAGTCACAGCCTTCAGCTTCTGAGGGCATTCAATGTACTTCTCTGGGCAGTAATTTAACCTGAGCAAAGCCTTTGACACTGTCCTGCACCACATCCTGGTCTCCAACCTGGTGAAACATGGGTTTGATGGATAAAGAACTGGCTTGATGGCCACACCCAGAGTGGCTGTCAATGGCTCTATGTCCAAGTGGAGGCCAGTGACAAGCAGAGTCCCTCAGGGACCAGTGTTGTTCAACATCTTTGTCAGTGACATGGACAGAGGCATTGAGTGCACCCTCAGCAAGTTTGCTGATGACACCAAGCTGTGTGATGCAGCAGACACGCTGGAGGGCAGGGATGCCACCCAGAGGGACCTGGACAGGCTGGAGAAGCAGGCACAAGCCAACCTCATGAGGTTCAACAAGACCAAGTGCAAAGTCCTGCATCTGGGTCAAGGCAATCCCAAGCATAAATACAGGCTGAGCAGCGACTGGCTGAAGAGTAGCCCTGCAGAGAGGGATGCCACCTGGAGTACTGCATCCAGTTCTGGAGCCCCTATGATAAGAGGGATGTGGACATGCTGGAGCATGAACAGAGAAAAGCCACGAGGATGCTCAGAGGGCTGGAACACCTCTCCTATGAGGACTGACTGAAAGAGTTGGGGCAGTTCAAGTCCATAGAAGAAGAGGCAATCAGGTGACCTTATTGTACCTTTCCAGTATCTGAAGGGGGCCTAGAAAAAAAGTTGGGGAGGGACTTTTGAGGCTATCAGGTAGTGACAGGACTAGGGGGAATGGAGCAAAACTGGAGGTGAGGAGGAAGTTCTTCACCATGAGAGTGATGAGACCCTGAAATGGGTTGCCCAGGGAGGTGGTTGAGGCCACTTCCCTGGAGGTGTTTAAGGCCAGGCTGGATGAGGCTCTGGCCAGCTTGATCTAGGATAGGGTATCCCTGCCCATGGCAGGGGGGTTGGAACTAGATGATGCTTATGGTCCCTTCCAACCCTGACTGATTCTATGAGTTTTGTCAACAGATGAACCCACTATTCTCTAGGCCCATCACATGCTTTGCTACCCTTCTCTGGACATGCTCCAGCAACTCACTGTCTTTATTATAGTGAGTGCTACAAAACTGAACACGGCATTCACAGCACGGTCTGTGCTGGTTTGAGGCTAACTGGAATATTTTAATGAGAGAAATCAGATCATTGGTTGTAAAAAGAAAACAGTTCACTGGTTTACTGAGTGGGATAAAAGTCAAAACATAATGTTTCGCAATTTTCTCCTGGGACACTGTCCCATTCACTTCTCTCTGTCTGGACTCTGTCACTTGATCTAATCACCTTTTCTTCTAACCATCACCTGGCACCTCACCTCTAACTTCAGCAACTAATGACATAAGCTACAAATCTCCACTTTGTTTATGTGTGGGTTTCTGAGATTTTGGGGAGGGGAGGGTGGGGAGGCAGTTAGCCTTGAGCCCTTCTAGGCAGTTTGCTTTTTCTAGAAGGAACATCAGGAGTTCCATATCATTATTAACTTGTATATAATTGTAAATACTTGTATATATTGTGTATATATACATACATATATATATATATATATATACACACACATGCTTATAAGCTTTGCAGTGCTGTAAATCCTGCTTCCAAAACCATCTGAGTTAGTCTGGGTAATTTCAAGTAGTGGGAGGGGGAGAAAATGTCCCAGTCCATTACAAGTCTCACCAGTGCTGAACACAGGGCCACAATCACTTCCCTACTCCTTCTGGCCACACTATTCCTGATACAGACCAGGACACTGTTGGCCTTCTTGGCCACCTGGGCACACTGACAGTTCATGTTCAAATGGCTGTCAGCCATGTACTGGGTTAGAGCAGATCTCTCCCTGAGCAGAGTAAACTCACTATAGCACATTTTTGTTTGTTTGTTTGTTTGTTTGTTTTTAATTCAGGAGAAATTAAATTGTCTTTTTCATATACTTTTAATTAAATATAACAGCATAAGGAGAATAAACTACTACAGAAAATATAACAACCTTAAGGAAGATGGGGAAGGGGTCAAGCAGCGGCAAAGCAGCAAAAGCAGCAGCAGTGAGAGGGAAAGCAGCAGCAGGTGCAGCAGAAGCAGCAAGGGGAGGGGATAAGATGTGTTTCGAGACACAAGGCTCTTGATGCTCCAATATTAACTTATCCATTGTTGCTATTATATAGCCTATCCCTAGAATGTTGACTTCTTCACTCAGAGCTCCACTTCTAAGTTTTTTTCTACATCTGAATTCCCACTGGAGCATCAAGTCATTCCATCTAACAAAGGACAACATCAGTGTCATGAAAAGTAGTCATCCAGGCTTTAGGCATTTTTCTTCATCTCCCATCCATTGATTTCCTTATTTCCATCTGTCTCAGGCACTGGCTAGCTCAAAGGTTTCAAGAAACAGTCAGTTTTCTTCAGTAAATAGGATGGAGCTGGAATCTTAGCACTCACAGGGTTCATGCTCATGTATGGTGGGTTCTTCAAAGGTTTTATGGACAGCACAATTATCTGCAAAAGAACCCATAGCAACCTATATCTGCATTCTTTCTCCTAATGTCAAGTTCCTTCGTGGAATACACTGTATTTCACCATTCTTTTGCATAACCCAGTATGTATGATGAGGTCCTTCAGCAGAAACTACTCCTCAGACAGGCATAGCCTCCCCTGAAGGGGAGAATACCCAGAGTTCCCCAATAAATTCTTTTCATGAGTAACAGGAATCCTGTCACCTTCTACCTTTTTTAACAAATCAGAATGAGCTGGCCCTGCTCGGTTGGTAGAACCTCTACTGTTCACTACCCAGCTAGCTTGGGCTAGATGTTTCTCCCAATTCTTTAAGGTTCCTCCTCCAGTGCTTTTAAAGTTGATTTCAGCAAATCATTATAACGCTCAATCTTGCCTGAGGCAGGTGCATAATTTGGAATGTGGTATATCTACTCTTTGACCCAAGTTTTTATGAGCTTATTCTTAAAATGAGTGCCATTATCTGATTCAATTCACTCTGGAACACTGTGTCACCACATGACTTGTCTTTTCAAGCCAAGAATGGTGCTACGACTGGATAAGGTTTCTGACCATTCGGTGCTTGCTTCTATCATAGTCAGCTCATATTGCTTTCCAGTCCAAGAACGAGGTAGAGTGATGTAATCAATCTGCCATGCTTCACCATATTTGTACTTCACCCATTGCTCACCATACTACAAGGGATTCAGACGCTTGGCTTGTTTAACAGCAGCACAAATATCACAATTACGTAAAACTTGCATTATAGTGTCCATGGATATGTCAATAGCTCTACGCCATGCCCACTGATAGGTAGCATCTCTGCCTGGATGTTCCAAGGAATTGTGTTCCCACCACGCTAAGAACTGCTCACTTGGGCGTTCCCAGTCTAAATCTAAGTTACAGTTAGCAGCTGTTTGAAACACCTTGGCATCCAGATGTGCCTCATGGTTATGTTGATTTTCCTTGGTGGCTTTACTCTTGGGCACGTAAGCATCTATGTGTCATATTCTTACAGGAATTTTCTCTAGATGGGTAGCAATGTCCTGCCATAAGTCAGCAGCCCAAATTGGCTTTCCTTTCTGTTGCAAATTGTTTTTTTTCCAGTCCCTTAGCCAACCCAATAAGGCATTGGCCACCATCCACGAATCAGTATAAAGGTAAAGCATGGGCCAATTCTCATGCTCAGCCACATCGAGAGCAAGTTGGATAGCTTTTACCTCTGCAAACTGGCTCGATTCCCCTTCTCCACTTCTTGCTTCAGCCACTGCTCGCACAAGGATCCAAACTTCAGCTCTCTATTTCCACTTGTTTCCAACAAGGCAACAGGAATCATCTGTGAACAAAGCATAGTTCCTTTCTTCATTTGAAAAATCACTGTAGGGAGGACTTTCCTCAGTCTGTGTTACACTCTTCTCTGGAGCATTTATACAGTTTGTGCCTTCTGGCCAGTTGGTGATCATCTCCATTATGTCAGGTCGTTCAAAACTCCCCATGCATGCTCACTGTGTTATGAGAGCCATCCACTTAGACCAGGTAACATCGGTTGTGTGATGTGGTGATGACCCCTTTCCTTTAAACACCCATTTCAAAACTGGTAATCTGGGAGCCAAAAGTAGTTGAGAGTCTGTTCTGATCACTTCAGAAGCAACTTTTACTCCTTCATAGGTAGGAATCCAAGTGGTCAATCACGTATTTCTCCCAGGGCTCTTTGCCAGAGGCACCAGGTTGGACCATTATCACTTGCAGACATGTACAGAATGTTCTTAGTGTCTGAATCAGTTCAAATGCGTCCCAATCCCATTGCATGGACTACTTCCTGCTTTTGTTCAGGTCCCCACTTAAAATCGCTCCTCTTTTGGGTCACATCATAAAAAAGTTTTACAATTTTACTGTATCCAGGAATGTGCAGCCTCCAAAATCCAATTGTTCCTAAGAAAGAAAATGTATTCTTCCAATTTGTGAGATTTGCCGTGACAGAAACTTTATTTGCCACATCAAGTGGGATGCGGTGGCGACCATCTTGCCAATGAATTTCCAGAAACAATCTTTCTAGCAGGTCCTTTCACCTTGTCTTGCTTTATGGCAAAACCTGGCTTCAGCAGAATGTCAATTATCTTGTTGCCTTTCTCAAATTTTTTTTCTGCTGTGTTCCCCCAGACAATGATGTCATCAATGAACTGTAGATGCTCTGGAGCTCCACCTTTCTCTAATGCATCATGGATCACTGCATGACAGATTGTTGAGCTATGGTTCTAACCCTGGGGTAAATGGTTAAACGCATAGTGAATCCCCTTCCAGTTGAAAGCAAACTGAGGCTTGCATTCCTCCGCTATTAAAATAGAGAAGAAAGCATTAGAAACATCTATGGCTGCATTTGGCCTCCTTGGATTCCAGCTCATACTGGAGTTCTAACATGTCTGGCACAGCAGAACTTCATCCAGGCCATGGAAGTCAACTGTCAATCACCATTCTCCATTAGCCTTTCGTACAGGCCATACTGGACTGCTGAAAGATGAATGGATTTTTTCAGTGATGTCTTGGCACTCCAGATGATGAATCAGATCATATATGGGCATCAAAGAGCCATAGTTTGTTCTATATTGCCTGTGATCTACAGTTTGAGTGGCAACTGACAAGTTCACATCCTCTATATTATGCTGTCCAACAACTGCAGACCCATCTGAGAGCTCAGGCCTAGTGGACAACTTCAATCTGTCTCTAACAGCCTCTACAGTTGCTATTCCAAAGGTCCATTTATAACACTTGGGATTTTTGAAGAACCTTTCTCTCAGAAAGTCAATCCCCAAAATGCAAGGTGCATTTGGACCTGTTACAATGACATGTCTTTGCCAATCACTCCCAGTTAAACTTATTTCTGGCTCCAAACTCATCAATTCTTGAGACTCTCCTTTAATTTCAGAAATAGTAACAGACTCCATTCCTTTATGATTTGAGGGCATCAATGAGCATTGAGCATCTGCGTCAACTAGAGCCCTGTATTTCGGAATCTTCAAGGTACCAGACCATCTAATATATACGTTCCAGTATACTCTGTTATCTTCCTGGTCCCTGGCCCCCCTCCCTAATGCTGACCATTGCAAGTATAATTGGCACAGTGTTTAATGGTATTGTCCGAATCACTGCCAGAAGTGTTTGAGTCATTTGGAGAAACTGAGGCGGCTACTCTTTTAGGCTTGTCATTTTGCAACTCCCTCACTCTTTTCAGGAGAGGTGAGGTAGGTTTCCCATCCCACTTATCCATGTTTTCACTGAATTGGTCATGTAAGATTACTCATAAGACACCCACGTGACTGTTATTGTCTATTTCTAATTGAGTTAGTGTGAATTGGTCTCCTGGGAGGATGCCTATCTCTGATAGCCAAGCCATGTACCCACTCTGATGGTGAAGAGGAAAGGTCATTGTCCATCGCCAACTGAGACATGGAGGTTTAAATTCCTCCTTGAGCTGTTTCATGCCATCTTTTATCTCTTCAGCCATAGTACTTATAGCTGACACCATGGCATTAAACGTGAGGCTGTCCTCCATTTGCCTCATCTGATCAGCAAGCTCACCAACAGCCAGAGGGGCTCCACCATCTCTTCCTGCCATTTTACTTGCCAATGTATGGGCATAATTAGAAGGAGCAAGCTTAATAAGTTTCTTTAGGAGAGCATGGCTCACTGGTCCTCTGTTGCATAATCTCCATAGTTTAGCTCTCTTATGGCCATCTCTCACAAGTACTGAATCCCCTGCTCAACCATATTCCAGTGTGAAGGTCTTCAGGGCAAGTCATCCCTGTTGGGGTACCACAGTACCACAGCTATCAATAAGTGCAACCAGAAGTTAGAATTGCCCTCAAGATGTCCTAAATACCTATCTATGCCACTGTCTCTTGAAAAAACTCCCAATTGCCTCACCATCTGGGGACTTATTTTTACAGTATCCATACCTTCATCTCAGCATCTGTTTAAACAACTCATCAACTGTTCTCACTCTTTCCAGGCATAATCTTGTCTAACATGCCTGACCTCTTTCCTTGGTAATGGGGCTCTCTCCATCATCACTATCATCTGTTTCCTGAGTATGTTTTCCCTTAGCAATAATCTTTCCATTCCTTTTACCCTCAGGGGTACTAACCTTCACACCAGTAGATGTACTCTCTCCTGGACCTTTTTGCCCTTGCTTCATGAACTGAGCAAGCTTCTGGGTCCCTAACAGTTCCCTCCTTGGGATTACCCTGATCTGGTTTATTCCCATAATCACCTGAGCTATCTTGACCCCAAAACTAGCTGCTTTTTTTTTCTTGTTTTAATTGGAGCAATGGAGATCTTAACTCTTCCATTCAAATCTTCCTGCTCACTGCCATCTGTCTGAACTTCTTTGCTCAGAGTAGAACGCGTCTTAATCTGGAAGGTGCCTTTCATAGGATCATCTAAATCTGGTTTCTCAGTCTGGCTCTGTTCCTTATGTGGTGGTGGAATTGGGACTGAGGCAGAGGGAACCTTTCCCACAGCAGTGGCAGAATTAGCAGGCTTGATGGCATTAGTGGGCTCGCTGTCCGAGTACCCCAACACATCCTCCAGTACCACTTCCAGTCCCCTAGTTGCAGACAGGAGAACCTTTGCCTCAGCAGCCCCTTAACAGTGGATGCTCTGGTGTCAGACACTCTTCTACTGATCAAAACATTTGAGATGCATTTTTTGCAAACAATCTCCTCAACTTTATCCATCCGAGGGACTTTGCCATAGCCCACACTGTCTGTAACCAAATCTGGCACTGCTGCCGCAGCCCTCTATGACTGCACCCTGACAAGGGTTCCATTGCTTCTGCCCCTATTTTCCTCTGTTCTATTCAGTCCTAATGGCAACCAGATTGTTTCCTGGCTCCATGCTTCTAAGTCAGTGGGGTATGGGGCATGTCCAACTACTTTTCCTCTTTCAAAGGTTCCGAGGCAAGGACGTTTCGCCAATTGATGAGCAACCCATCTGCCTGAAGCCATGGCTTTCCCTCCCCTGCTTTGGCTGCAGACCCCCTAACTCCCTGCTACTGCCTCCAGAGAAGGTAAAAACCTCACTCGTAGCCTGTTTATTCCTACATTTCTCTCTTCTCCAACTGCAATCAGAACTACAATAGCAGCCAAAACCAGCAGATTCAAACATGCTAGGCAAACCACTGGATAACTCAGCTTTCCCAAATAACTCTTGGTCTCTGACACCAGCTTAACGTACGGCATACACTCAGCTACGTTCCTAGACCCTAAAACATCCATAACAAGACTTCCAACCTCTGTTAACACAGCTTTTACCGAGTTCCAAAACACTTTAGCAAAAAAGGAGCACATGTGATATTGTACCATGGTGGTAAAGCACTGCTGAACTGATAAGGCGAAAACTGAAGCAGTAATGGGCCACAAAATACTAAACAAAGTCATTTTTCCTCAACTTCCTTATCCTGATTATGAATCAAAAACAAAACCAAGCCAAGATGTTGCCCCACGTTTGGAAAAACACCAAAATGAATGCACCACGTTAGGACAAATCCCTTCCCCAGTAACTTCACTACAACACAGATTTTTTTTAAGTCAGGGAAAATTAAATTGTATTTTTCTTACAGTTTAAATTAAATATAACAGCATAAGGTGAATAAACTACTACAGAAAAGATAATAACCTTAAGGAAGAGGGGGAAGGGGGTCAAGCAGCAGCGAAACAGCAGAAGCAGCAGCAGCCAAAACAGTGGCGGGGGAGAAGATAGCAATGGGCGCAGCAGAAGCAGCAAGAGGAAGGGACAAGCTGTGCTTCCAGACATAAGGCTCCTGATGCTCCATTGAAATTATATTAACTTATTCATTGTTGCTGTTACATAGCCTATCCATAGAATGTTCACCTCTTCACTCAGAGCTTCCACTTCTAAGGTTTTTTTCTATGTCTGAGCTAGACATGTACGAGATAGTTGTGATCCAAGTGCAGACCCAGAACTTGGTCTCATTACAACTCACACAACTGACCTCAGCCCGCCAATACACCCTGTCCAAATTTCTTACCCCCGCATATATCAACGCTCCCATCCCACTTGGAGTTGTTCGCAAACTTATGAGGGTGTACTCAATACTATTTTGAAGAAAACTGGCCCCAAAACTAAGCCCTGGGGAACACCACTTGTGACCAGCTGCCATTCACCATTATTCGTTGGACCTGGCCATCCAGCCACTTTTTGACCCAGTAAAGCTGCTAGTAGCCTGCACATATGATTGCAACCTCCTCAAGGAATTTTTGCACTGGTATCCAACCATTACATCAACAGCAACTCCCATAAAACAGGTATGCCACTAGTAAACCAGTTTTCCACGGCGATAATACTACAAGCAGGTATTTACTGATTTTGGAATTTACTCCAACACATGGCCAAAGCTCAAGCACTACCAAGTTCTAGCACAGTTTTCAAAAAGAAACTGGCACAAGCACCTACTTCATAGATACTTGAAAATTAAGGAGGATCTCATTCAGTTGCTAGTCTTGAGAGACTATTTTGCTGTCACAAATCTCAACAATAATGTTCTACTATATAGATGATGTGGTACATGAAACAAACTGTACCAAACTGCTCAGGATATCACTCCACTGCAATTCCACACAATCAGACACATGACAGAACTGATTTTGAGGGGTGACACGGATGTGAAACCAGAGTAACACAGCAATGAATCAGGCCACAAGCTTTCTCAACAGCTCCCCAGCCATAACAGTGATCTAAGCACACTGGAATGTTTTTTTGAAGAAAGTGTCCAGTGAGGATCAGTAGAAACTTGGTGATGTGGCCCAACAGGCATGGCCAGGGAACACGCTGCAATTCAGGAGGAAGAATTCAAAAGGGACCTCTGGCCTCTGGGAATTCCGTGTTTGCCATGCCCCATGGCCAAAATCCTCAGTATACTGAAGGCAAAATGTAGAAACCACAAGACATACAGAAAGGACAACAGCATCTTTGTCTATAAACCAGCACAAACACACCTTACTGGTCATCATACCATTAACATGGATGCAAATAACCAAGTCTTCCATCCATCTCTCCACATTTTGTCACCAGGGAAGAGATACAGTTGTATTTGCTCCCCAGAAGAGCAAAGGAATGTATGCTGATGTAATGCTTGCCTGCTCGTGCCAGGATTGGCACGGAAAGCCTCCTGATTCTTGCCTGCCACACCAAAGAAAACACAAAGAACCATTCTGGAACAGGAAGCTTTTCTCTTACCTTATTTTGATCTGTCCAGTAAAAGAAAAATCCCTGTGGATCTGTTCTGAGAATAATTGGAGTCACAACAGTGGAGTCCTGAAAAAGAAAAAAAAACAAAAACATGTCAGTGCACAGAACACATAATTATGCACTAAGCTCCCTTGCCACCCATATTAATGAACTACAACATACAGGAATTACCCTGAAGGCATCAGCAGCAAGATGTCACTACAAGAATTTAATATCATCTGCCTAATCTCCATTTTTCTGGCATAACGTATTTCCATTACTGAGAATACAGCACTAAACTCCAGAGGTATTCTCAAAAAGGTGGAAGTAGTTGAAGCAAAACAGACACAACACACTATCAAATTAGAGCCCACACAAAGTGCTATAGTCATCAGTAGTCCACTGCCCACCTTGATCCAAGTTAACCTCCAGATACAGGTAAAGTGTTTCGCCTAGAGTACCTAGAATAGCATTCAATACATTATGAGTTCTGTCAGTTACTTTCCAGTAGTATTTTTCTCCACAATCAAACTATGAAGACTTTTACAATGCGAGTACATATATTCCACCCCACCTTCAAGCAGTTAAAAAATCAGTTCAAATCTACTCTGGTAACATCCATAGCTCAGGTCACTTCAAACCAAGCACATCTGTAAGTACTGTATATAAAGTACTCTGATCATCTACATATTTTTATTTTCTGACTAACAGCAGCTACCTGGCTTAGGATATACAGGCTTTAACCAAAGTCTTTTCCATTGGTGGGAGTTCATTACATCTCTCACCCATCATGATTCCCTGGTGCCTAACAATAACTGGCATTGGTGCAGCCTGATCCAAATAAAATAACTTATTTGGATCAGGCTGCATTGACGCAGCCTCTCTTTAATATTTTTCTTTACATCTGTAAAAACACTGTTGAGTCCTCTACCTCAATTTAAAAGCTATGGAGGGAGCACAGAAAAGAGGAGAAAGACAGACAGACAGAAAAACTACCTGAGTCTTATTTCCATAGGAATCTAGGCTAGGCACACAAATCTACCCTCAAAAATGTATATTTTTGTTGAAATGTTACAGGAATTTTACAGCTTCAGCATTCACCTGTTTCCAAAGTGGCAGGCAATATGTGAGGTCAGTCTGTACTCCCTTACGGAATAGGTTCACATTTAAATAAAATATATTTAATTGTGGAAGATGTTTTTAATTATTTTTGCAAATAAAGTTACTGGAAGTGATACTACCATAAATAAAAACTAACTCAAAGTGCTGTTTCCAATGCAGTAAGGCAGCACCTGTCTATGATTATGTCACCAACACAGCCCTTCAGGAATGCAATCACCATTCCTGAAAACAGGGAAGCTGAACCATTCCCAGGTGTGTTGGTTTGAGCTAATTGGAGAATTTGAGTGAGAAATCAGACTATTGGCTGAGAGAGGTAACCGCAGTACGTTACTTCACCAGAGTTTAACTGAGAAAGAAAAAAAAGTGTTTTTAAAGTGATGTACCCAAACACTAGGTATCAGATGGTTTCTGACCACTCTGGCTGCGGCTGCTCCTCTTGCATGGTCTCCTTTCCCTTTGCCTTGGTAGCTAATTCTCAGTAAAACTACTAACTTCTTCCTACTACTAACCCTCCTGGCCGATGTACTTCAGCTTATCTGCAGCATCAACAGGTGGTGAGATAAGACTGGGGAAGGGGGAAAAGGTGGTAGGGGGAGTTTGGTTACCCCCTCTTGGGGATTTTGGTCTCTGGGAGGGGTGTGGTGTCTGTATTACCTTTTCATTGTATATACCTTGTGAATATTTGCTTGTATATTTTGCATTGCTGTAAATATAAAGCTTCATTTATTAACTTCCAGAGTCTCTGAGTCCTAGCCGGGGTTTATAAAAGGTGGAGGGGCAGGTAACTGCTAAACCACCACACCAGGTTACAGGTTGAAAAACACAAGACCCAGAAAGGCTGAGTGAAAGGCCTGGTCACAGTTATAAGCCTGTGGGGGAACAAGTAGAAGATTAAAAGGAGTCAGGTACAAAGAATATTTTTATGTCAGCACGAGGAGAAGCACAAAAAGAGTGAGCTCCAGAGGGACCCTGACAGGCTGGAGAGATGGGCCCAAGCCAACCTCATAAAGTTTAACAAGACCAAGTACAACGTCCTATACCTGAGTCGGGGCAATCCGACTCAGCACCAATATGAGCTGGGCAGTGACTGGCTTGAGAGCAGCCCTAGGGAGAGGGATATTGGGGTGCTACAGGACAAGAAGCTCAGCTTCAGTGTGCACTTGAAGCCCAGAGAGCCAACAGTATCCTGAGCTGCATCAAGAAGTGTGGCCACCAGGGAGGTGATTCTCCCTGTCCAGTCTGGTGAGATCCCACCTGGAGTACTGCATCAGTTCAGGAGTTCCCATTACAAGAAAGATACGGACATGCTGGAATATGTCCAGAGAAGGGCCATGAGGCTGGAGCACCTCTCCTATGAGGACAGGCCTCTTTGAGGTGGCCTTCCAGTATCTTAAGAGCCTCTGCCTATGGCAGAGGGATTGTAACTAGATGATCCTTGAGGTCCCTTCCAGCCCTGGCAATTCTACAATTCTAAGTTCTACACTAAGAAGATAGCCAACCCTTAAATGAGTGAAAAAGTTCTTGTTGTAACTGGAATATCCAGGCTGTGTATCAGCTGTGCCCAAATAGGCCCCATGTGAGCTTTCTGAGGCTGGGAACTCGCATGGCTGTACCCAGGCAGTGCTATGGGAAGTGTCTCAGCTGGGATCACAGCTCCTTCACACAACACTAGGGACCTTTCTTTTCCCCAGCACAAGAAAACCATGCTGTGCCCACCTCCCCTGAGGGAACAGACACACAGAATTTGTACCATCTCTGTCTTCTTCCCTGGTTCTCCATAATTTCTAGCATTTAGTATACCTGAGAGTTAAGTACTGTTTGAGTAACAAGCAAATTTAATTTTAAAATATATCTGGCCCTGAAGAGATGCTGATTGGCTGTCTGTAGCCACAAGCTCCTATAGAAGCATCCATAAACCTCTGCCATTCAAAAAAAGAGGGAAAAATAAAAAAGAAGGAGGAGGAAAAAAAAAATTTAAAAAAAAAACAAACAACCCTGCTCTGGTGTGTAAATAGGTAAAATGAGGAAAGAAAAGACTGTCTTCCTGCCTTTCAGATGAGCTACACAGATCTTCAGGGAAAAGAAGGGAAACAGACAGGCATGAAGCAACTGTGTTTGGGATTAGTCTGTTTTGCTGGTTAATCATTTCATATTGGTTCCTTCAACCCAAAAGTTGTTGGATCTGCCTGCCTGTGCTGCTGACATACAACTAAAAAAGTAATACTCTTGTAGTTGTGGATTGTAAAATGCTCACTAATCAGGCTTTAGAAAGTGGAGGATGAGTGAAAAGAGCCTTCATTATCTATTACGTGACATAAAAAGGAAGCCTCATCATGACAGGGATAATGATGAGTCTTAATTTAAGATCCTCTATGCTCCAGGAAGTTGTTTATTTGTTTGGTTTAGTTTTATTTTTTTTTAATCTAAAAAAGGCAGTTGTGCACTATGCTTCTTTTCTAAATTAACTAGGTCAGGCTGCTGTTCAGCATAGCACAATTAACATCTTGATGAATGCAAGAACCCCATGCTGTCACGCTGTATACAAACACAGGACCTGAGAATAAATTTGTACATGTAACTGTGTAACATGTCTCTTAGGAACTAATACACACAGTTAACAGCAGCAACAAAAGCCATGTGCAGAATGTCTGGCATATTCTACAAGCTAACTATAACTCGTTGAAGTCCCTGCCACCAAAAGCCACACCCTGCAGTTCTCGTTGTAGAGGAATGAAAATAAACTTCTCTAGTCAGCTAGTCAAGTCCTTGTCCCCACTCCATATCCTTTGTGGCATGGATCAGGTTTGTTGCTTCCATACTGCTCAGCAATCTGCACAACCAAAGAGATACATGGAAACCACTTTATACATCATGTATTCAAGAAGAAAAGTGGTTCAAGGCTCTGAAATACAAATTTGTTTCAAAAGACAATTGTCTGGTACATTTATTTACAGAACATATTGTTATATATGTATTACCCAGCAGACACACCTACAGTCATTCAGAAGAGTAACCTGAAATCCGTTAATTCCATTTGCTTTACCAAAGAGCTGACCTACCTTGTAATTTCTCTGAGTAGATCTGCCAACCACACACAACTCTGAAGAGGATAGCAGACAGGACACAACAAATAAAGAGGAAAACTCAAAGGACAAACAAATAGGGAACAGATGTTAATTTCTTCTCTAACCCACTCAACACAGAACATGGCAATAAAACAGAGGGGGGGTGGAGAAATGTCAGTGTGCATCTCTACAGCTGATGTGTTTGGAAATGAACACATTTAAATATCTAGTAATGACACAGTTCTTGCAATCCACTGGATTGCTGCAAAGCAAGCAGACCTTTGAGTAGGAACTCCTGATTCTTGGGACAGTTTCAAGTATTTAAGAAAATAATTAGGAGGAGGTGACAAAAGCAAAAATCAACTGTAACTGGGAAGGAGTGAGGAAAAAGAATAAGACAGTGCACCAGCCAATGATGCAAATTATCATGGCTTATCAGGCTTTTTATATGGCAGCTGAAGGTGCCTGTGCCAAGCAGCAGCTTGATTTCTGACAGACTGCTACTGCAAATTCCTTGAACAGAAAGGATTAAGAGTGGTCCTGAGGTGGCGATCTCACTGTGCCACATATTACACACCACTCTAAACCTGAGTGAATAACTTTTCTAAAGCACGTTTAATTTCACCTTCAAAAGCCTCCCACCTTTTTATTTGTTGACTTGGGGCCAATTCTCTACTTTCCTCCAGTTTCACAGCCTCAAATGAATAATGTGGTTGTTCTATACTTATTCCATTAAGCTGCCTCCTAATTGGCTGTACAACCTCAGATCCCACATTAGCAATATTCTTTATTTTATACTTTTAAACTAAGAGTCTTCAAATTTATGCCCACAAAGTGCCACGGTGAACTCTGGGAACCTTACCAACCACATAGGAGATCAATGGACAAATCCATATTGATGTGCCTGAAAGGCAACCATTTCAAGGTTTGATTTTAAGCGTGCATCCCCCCAGACTACATCTATCATCAGCAAGCAAAAAGTGCCACCTCCATTTGACTGTTACTGACCAATAAAGACTACCACATAAAGTCCAGGAGTGAAGAGGGAGGAAATCCTGGGTTAGTTCCTTTATAACTAGGCACACATGTTTTCCAATCCTCAGAGCACCCCAATCAACAGGCTGTGTTTTCACCCACAGAGGACAGAGCCTTCTGCCCTACTCCTCACCTGTCACAGCTATGACCTGAAGAGGCACTAGGTGAAAAAGAATAGCTACATAAGGGTGCACCGCTTTGCCACCTATGTCCTGGGCTTTGGCCCTTGCTCCCAGAACCCTCTGTACTTTATTCACTATGTATTGAGGCAAGGGTGTGACATTACTGCCAGTGTGTTTTGTGCCAAGCAGAGTTCAATGTTAAAATGATCAGAGAATATCACAGGCTGGGACTCGCATGCTTGCAATGCAAGTATTAGGTCGCTCCTGCCACAGATGAAAAGTTCCTAATGGATCTTTAAAATACCTACAAAGAAATGAAAATCTACATGTACCTTTTCAGCTAGCAGGACTATGAGTCAGATGAGTATGTGTTTAAATAAATCATATATAGACAATCATGATGTTTCTTAGAAATAGTTGCAGTCAAACTTCACATCAACAAATTTTAAAAAGTAGAGCAGACCAGCGCTTATCTTCAGTTCTTAAAACAGATGTGGTTCATGGCATTGCCTTATTAAGCCAGACTTGTTTTCTGTTTGCCTCAGACATTGAACATCTCCAAATATAATCCAAAAACTTCTACACACATCATTATTTCATTTACTTGAACCTCCTGGAAAATTTCTGCCAAACGACTTCCAAACACAAAGCTAAGAAGTACAGATTGTTTCTGGCAGAGGCAAAATATTCTGCAACTTTTCTTTTACTTGAACAAAAGGGCTTGAACCTTGGTTGAGCAAAGGTGTAATGCTGTGGTAACATGTGAAATGAGCCTCTGCAAAAACGCTTTCTTGCCACCCCACAAGCCGGAGGACACAGGCTTGGGGCACTGGAGAAGGAACAAGGGAGAAGTGATAACAAAACCACAGTTTACACATGGTCAGCAGATATATTAGCTGTTAAATTCCATATAACACAGAATGTATTCAGTCTGGCACCGAGATTACCCAAGCTATTACCACTACTTTCTTTAAGCTGGCCATTGAACTATGAGTGAGAGGGAACCCATCACCTGGTTTTGCTGTGAACCTCTGAAATAATCCAGAAGGGTAAAGAGGTTGTTTTTTACTGGGGACAGAAGAATCAAATCTGCTGTGTAAAGGAACCCATGGCAAGAAGAAAGTGTTGGAGAAGTTGAAATGTATGCTCAAAGTTGGAAGCAGGACAGAAAAAAAAGAAAAACAGGACTTAATTAAATTCCCACTTGTTCCATAGGAACAGGCAGGAAAATATTCTTCACTATTACAGAAACTTTGGTGATGGCACCACAGGACAGAGATTATCGTTATGCAAGTTTCAAAGAGCTACCTCAACTGGTATTTCTCAGTGGCTGACTATCATCCTGTCTCCTTTATCAGATGTCAATACTCTTGCACTTATAGCCTTACTACATGTAGTCTTGATTTGTCTGCATGAGTTCTGTATATGTTGCAAAGCCTGCAGCAAGAAAGGAATAAAGAGAACTTCATAGCTAAAGTAGCCCAATGCCACCCAGGAAGATTTTATCTCCAACAGCAAGCTCTTCTGTGAGGCTGAGAAAATCAGTCTGTTCACTAGCATAAATGCTGCATTCTGATTTTGAGAAAATATTAGAACTGTACTTCCACATTTCATTTTCCGATTTTCCAATATGCTGAGCCTTAATTTATCTTAAGTCACTGGGAAGGCATCTGAAAATCTGTCTGTATGGTGCTATGTAGTCTCAAAATCAGGTTCAAGGTATCCAATCACAGATTAAAAATAAGTACTTTTTTCATATTGGTCTCTTTTTTTTAGAACTACAACAGTACAGTTGGGAATACATTTTGTCACCTAATGAGTCTTGTGAAAATAAATTTAAAAGTGCTTATGAAGCACTTACTTAGAGTAGATAAGAGACCATAATAACTAGCTAATTCTCTATTTCATTACAGTCTTTGTTAAAAAAAGATCTCGAGCATTCAAACGAAGAAAGCATACAGTGCACACTTTAAATTCACTGTTAGCTTCCCTTTCATTCTGCATTTATTTAAGCACTGTTTTCTGGTTTTCAGTTTTCCTAGTATCTCCCAACATTCCAAAAGTCTCAGGTGCTAAAGTAGAACAGATATTATATGTGACTTACACATGCAATATCTACACTAGGTCTTCCAAGGCAAGCAGGGGACACAAGTCTTTTTTTCACTCCCAAACTAAAGCTACCCAGAGCCTTCCAACTGACTTAACCAAGGCTTTCTCCTTTATTATCACTTGCTGACAAATTTTTAACTCAATTTGTTAATTCTATGTTGCAAAACCTCACAACTTCTACTCATTTTGACATTTTTTTATGTATATATATAGCACAGAGATGGTATTTGTTTACTACCTAAAGATTATCAAACAAAAACAAAAAACACCCAAAAACCCAAACCAAACAAACCAAAACTCTAGAATGCTAGACTAATGTATTCCCTTCAGACTTAAACATACAGAAAAAATAAACTCCTTTTAGTTTATTATTTTAGTTTTGTAGGCACAGTACAATGGTTGTTCATTTTTCAGTCTCAGTGACAGACTCATGCAGTTTTTAAAGGAAACAAAAGTAGGAAAAAACAAACAAGTTACTTGTTCATCAACATCTTAAAACCATTTCTGAAAATCTCCAGGTTTTTAATTTGTTTGTTCTCAGCTTATTCATAACAATGATACTCTGGTGTTACATTTACTTTTAAGTTAAAGGGGACATACCTCATACTCTTCATAATCATCTTTAAAAGATTCTAAACAAATAAAGGAGCCTGGAAACTTTACATAGTGCTCGCTGTCTGAGGCCAGAAATATTTTATAAAGACAAAAATGCTGTAAAAGAAAGGCATTAAAAGAGAACTTAAAAGACTCAGATTCATTTTTGCTTCGCTCTGGAACACCCCATGAAATGCTATAGCCACTAAACAACATTACCTATCAGGAAGTTTGCTTCGGTATATAAATATTTTTCAAATGTAAATAAATATGGCTATAAAATTGGAACCATGACCCTCAGTTTAGGTAGAGCTACATTATTTTAGTGATATCATTAACTTGCAAGTGAAAGTAAATAGTGTAAGCCACAGAGAGACTAGTCAAATTCTTTATGCAAAGCATATATTATCACTAGGGAAGATAAGAAAGCCACTAAGCAAGAAGTGAAAAACAAATCTATTTTTGAATACACACCATCATATTAACTCGCTTCAGTATGCCAATTACTGCTCTTAGAAAACATCAGTTCAGCTGTGCTCTAGCTGTGGAGCTATTTGCTACCTCAGTTATACCTACCTTGTTCCTGCTACAAGCCGGGGAACAATAAAGGAAAAAACAGTCAAGGCAGGTTTCAACCCCTTCAGATGTCAGAGCAGTTGCCATTCAAGTTTCATTAACATATAAGAACATATTGCAAGCTGAGGTTAAGTTTAACCCCCTACAGGTAAGCTTCACACATGCACTTAATTGCATCTTTCCTACTTAACTGTTTCAAAATTCTCATAATGAAGAGCTTTATAACCCAGGTTTCACTGCAGCAGAGTGGAATAAGTCAGCTCTTCTTTAAGCCCTTCCTCTCTCACAGCCATTGCTTCTCTAGGAATAGAGCAGTGCATCTCCTCAAAACCAGACCAGTATTTAAAAGACTCAAAGTATCTTTCCAGCAGTAAGGAAGAAGTGGTTATAAAGGCCCAGCTGAAGGCAGCATGAAGATACACAGCTTTAAGAAGCAAGTGCTCAGCCAATTAGCATCTTACACCAGGCACCCATCACCATGTATCCACAAAAAAACCCAAACAAAGAAAAAAACCCCGAACATACACCTAAACAAACAGTCACTTTTATCCTTCACCTATTCAAATGTCAGCTGTTTCTGCTCAGAGCCTTGTCAATCCAATCTATACATCAAGAACAGGAGTTAATTCTAACATCACTTTCCCTACCTCTAACTCTGATGTAGATTAAACAGAAACACTGTGAGGAGAAGCAAAATTACAGGACAACAATAATCTATTTGACTCCAGTGCTTTGTATCTTGATCCAAAATGGAATTTGTGAATAGACTGTATTAAGTATTGGATGCTGTGATATTACAGTCCTGAGACATGAAAGTGCAGCATTTTAATTGAGCTTCTGCTTTTACAATTCAGAAGCTAAAGACGATCTGCAGAGGAAATGGAATTTCAAGCCTCCTGAGCTGCTTGCCTTTCATACGCCTGTGGCATAACCTCTCTCCCTTTGCTGAGCAAGTCAGGCGAGGTATTTCTCTTTCAAACTGGATCACCATCGCACAGGGGGGCAGAGAGCATAGGTTCTGGATGAAGTCCGTGTGCAACACTTAGACTACCACACTATTCCTCCAAGAGCAGGTCCATGTAACACCACTGCCACATCTGATTATTAGCAGCCATAGAGTTACTATTTAAGCATAGAACTACTCAGGATGCTAAGCCCAGGGGTGGGTGGGTTTTAATGCCTGTATCAGCTCCTGTCAACCTGTTCTGCACATCATATTGCAGCATCCTTCTAAAAGCTGGCAAATACACTCTTTAACAACGATTACTCTACACACCATGAAATTCCTTACCCACCTCTCAAGCTCTGGTTTAAATCCTTCCAGCATTTCTATTAAAAAAAAAACCAAAACCAAACAAAAACCCCCACCCCAAATCACACTACTTTCCAGTGGTTTATAACTCAGCTGGAACAATTTTGCTTTGGGCTAAAACTTGGTACAAGTCATAGGAATCCACTGAAAACACTCTTGCTTTATGAAATGTGAAGCAAAAACAACAGAGCCACCTTTAAACTGCAAAACAAAAAAGGAAAAAAGTGCACTACAAGGGTATACCTCAGACAGGAACAAATACTGCCCAATGCACAAGAGCTGCAAAAGACATGAAATCTCATTCTCACTCAGAAACAGTAAATAGAAAATGGTGCATAATAAATATCAGTCTGTGAGCCTCACTTTTCTGAACAGCCCCATTAGCACAGAAGAACCAGAGGACTTGTTATGGTCAATTCTATTTCACAGTCAGATTTTGTAGTTTAGTATTTCTCATGATAGCCTATTGTTTCACTACAGAGTTTCTGTGTGCCTATTTACATGCAACACCACAGGAGTTCACACTAATAATATTTTTAAAAAACACTTCAAGCAGATTAATTTGATAGAAAACAAAGACCCTGGAGTGATTATTGGATACTCAGTGGCAAATAACTTTCAAAGTCACTGCGCATGCATTTGTCTGAAGACCTTATAACTAAGGAAGATTCATCTCCACTGAAATCTTTCATTTTGTGGGGCTGTCACTGTTGAGAATGACTATAAGCAAGGCAGGGGGACTGGGAGATGGGAAATGTATATGTATATACACAATGCATGGTCAGCAATGGGTTAATGCTAGTATTTTTCATCATGCAGCGCAGCTAAATATGCACAAACTTCCACAAGGTTGCCAATGAAAACTCTCACTAAACTCAACAGGACTTTCTCATCTCAGTCTCACATTCCAGGTAATACCTGTGTATCACCTTTGACCTGAAATGTACAGCTTTTGCCAGAATTTAGCCATATTTTATTTTGGTCAAACATTGAAAAAAAAAATTTCCCCAGTTAGTCTCTAGCAGACAGGTTAGCCCCTGAACACCTACTATACATGGAGAACACCTCCTTCAAATTCAGTATATACAATATATTACTTGGGAAATAGCATTTAAACTAGTCATTTAAAACGCTGCCTAATGGGTTGAAGTTTCAGTGACTTAAATCACTGTTAACTTGACCTCTGCATGTACCTGTGGAAATTTCTTGGTAACTTACCAAAAATAAAACAATAACAGCAGTGACAAGGCTGATGTTATGCTACCTTTCCCTATACTAAGGAAAACAGCAACTGAAGGAAAACATTTTCTCAGGCAAGTTATTCAAGGTTAGTTCCTAAACATAAATAATCTGTATCAAGCCAATGTTTGCTACTGCAGACAAGGTCAGGTTGCTGAGCTTACTAAAGCTGTATCAGCTTATTTTTGAAAATGAAATTTTCATACTAGAAATTGTTCCATTTCTTGGTGTTCTTTCTCTCCTTGAGAGTGTTTATTACAGGTTTATAGAGGTCAAGCTCACACATTTGGCTGCTGGACAGGCTAAACACAATGGCCAAACAGATATAGGGAACAAGACGAGAACAGCTGTTAAGAATTACTCCTTCCTCTCTAACTTGTCCCTCCAGTTGCTGCTGCGGATGTCTTTACCACAGTTGAATTCATCACAATACAAGAGCTGCATTAAGGCTCTCAAAACAAGTTATCCTCAACGATTCTCCTGACCTGAGATTCAAACTGCCTCCTTTCTCTTTCAGTCACTCCTCTAACACAATACAAGTCTCAGTACGCCCCTATGTCTCCAGACACCATCTGCAGTCAGGACTTTCTCGGACACATAGTCCTCCGTGCACAACTTAGACACAAACACCTGATGTACTGGAGGACCAAGGCTAGCAGAGGACTTGTTCTGTTTTCCTTTTCTGCAGCACACCAGGCTTACTTTCATGCATTGACAAAAGCTAAAATTGTGAAAGGCTACCTTTCTCTCTCAAATGGTCCACGGCATGGCCAACATAATTAGAAAGAAATCCCAGATACTGAATATCTCCACTACTACTAAAGGTGAAGTGAAATCCAAACCTCTCTCCTATGCCAAACAATACAAGTGTAAAGGGTTGGGAAGGAGCAAGTGATAATGAGAAAGAAGATATTATTTTGAGGCAAGTCTCATGCCCTAATGAGCCAAAAGAGAAGACTGCCTTCTGTAGAGCAGGGATACCCCAAACAGCGAGTCCTGGGAAAACATGTCCAGGGGACTGACAACCCTACTATAAACAGAAATACACTGAAAAGGGAAAGAGGCAGAAGGAAAGAGAGAGAGGCTGGGAGGAGAAAACGGAAGATGGAACAAGACATATGGAACAGGTTGAAACAACTATGTTGTGCCGACAGAGGTGACAGCGTGCACAATAAGCAAGGAGGGCAGTAGAGCATGCAGCTCGCGAAAGGAGCCAGCTCAAAACAGCTCACAACTGGCCAGGCGAAGTGAGCCGGGAGAACCTCTGGAGAAAGTTTGCCCTGCAGACGACCGACGGTTTAACAACGCCTTTCCACTTGGCTCAGACCCCACAAGCGATCGTCCAACCGGAGTGGGGACACCGGTCACCACGACCGGCCCCGACGGGCCGTCAACTCCTCAGCCACCTCACACCTGCCCCTTCGCCCCACGGGCCGGCTCGTCACAGCTGCCCGCCGCTGCACAGAGCAGGGCCAGGACAGCCGCAGCGCCGTCCGGCCGCAACATGTGTGCTGAGCCCTCCTGCCCGATCGATGCCGCCCTGCGCGTTGCATAACCCGGCCGTGCCCCCGCCGCCCTGCCCCGTGTGGGCCATGGCGAGGGGGCGCAGCGAGGAGCGAGAGGGGAAGCTACTTACATCGTCCCACTTAACGAATTTTACGCCTTTCTTCAGGGTGTCGGAGACGCAGACAGGCTTGAGCTGGAGAGCATGCACCCCTGGCTGTGCCCCGGCCATTTGCACCGCATTGACGCGCTCTGCCCCGGACCCGAGAAGCTGCGCGAGGCGGCGACCGCCTCAGCAGGGGCGCCGGAGCACCGGAAACAGCCCCAGGAGACAGTCCAGCAGCTGCTCTGCCTGCGCCCGGATAGGGCAATGAAACGGCTGCCCAGGCGGCGAGGGTGAGAGGCTTCACTGGCGCCCGAGGAGGGACCTGGCGCGACAGCGGCCGGAGCGAGCCGTGCAACGGCTCATCCTCTATATACAGCCGGCTCGCCACGCACGTACACGCCCGCCCGCCCGCTCGTTTTCTCTCTCTCTCTCTCTCCNACACACTCTCTCTCACACACACACACACGCACACGCACACGCAGGGGCACGGAGCGAACAGCTCTACCCGCTCCGTTCCCCTCCGCCCGCCCCTCCTCCTTCCCCGCCAGGCTCGGCCCCCGAGGTTCCCCCGCGCCGAGGTCAGAGCACCGCGCCGGCGGCCTTGCGGCGCCACCTTCTGGCGGCAGCTGGAGCGACATCTGCCACTGAGCCGAGCAAAGGGTGCCGTGGGGCTGACGCGCAGGGCTTCAAGTTCTTTTCCTGGGAGTAGAGCCTTGGCCGCCCTCAGGAAAGTAATTAATAGGAGGCCAGAAGACGAAATACCCGTAAAGATAGTGGCGAATGCAATTCCCATCAAGGCTTCGTGCTTTAATTACACAGAAATTGCTTTACCAAAGCTTTCTGCTCTTAAAAGATGAAGGGTGTTTCTCAGAACAAAGGCATATGATTGTAATTTAGCTTTGGGTATACCGAACTCAAAAGGCATAAAGATAGCAAAAGGTTCGCTCGACCTACAAAATACTAAGTATAAAGGTTTGAAACAAAAAATATTTGGAAGAACAATGTTATTATGTGCTCCACAAATGGCTTCTCTTGATGAGTCCCTGTGCAGTCATAGCAGAGGTAGAGCATCAGATGACATAGTACATGAGATTTCTAATTTCTCTCTAGAGATTTCCAACTGACCCTTATGATTTAGGGGCAGCAGGTCAAACTTCCACTACAGACAAGGCAAATTATGTAGAAAGAACGTCTTTGAAGAAAAATTGGTGTAGTTTTAAGGGGAAAATGGTTCAAAAAATTATTTGGCAAAAATATATACAACCTGAGTGAAGAGAGATCTTCTTGGGTTTTTGTGGGTTTGTTTGTTTTTTTGGTTTTTTGGGGTTTTTTTAGTAGTTTTGGGGGTTTTCTTGGGGGGGGTGTTTGGGGTTTTATTGGTTGGGGTTTTATTGTTAAAAAGCTACAAATCTGACTCTTGATGTGCTTCTGATCTTACAGAGTTGTTAAAGCTCTTCCTCAGGGCCTCTTCCAACTTCTTCTCCTTCAATAAGAAACTTTTCAGTGATTTCAGTGGGATGTGAATCTGTGCCTTTACAATAGTCAGAGCAGGCAGCACACACTTTCCAAGGCCAATTAATACATTTGATCAATTTTTCACTCTTATCAACCTCCACACATATGTGGGTGTCACATCAGTCAGGCCAAAAGTCTCTTCTCTCACTGCTGAGCTTCAATTCCCATGGCTTAAAGAAACAATAACTAATTCAGGATTTGACTGCAATGATGTAAAGCCATGATTGCTCTGGGCTGGGGTGAGAAAGAGACCATTTTCACAACTGCCTTTTCATCCTGTTATAGAAAAGAACAAAAGTTAAATAACAATATTAAAATCCCCCAGAAAATAAGAGCAAAGAGCACCGATGGTACACTACTTATCCATCATCCAGCGGTCTACTTTAATCAACAACCTGAAAGATACAAACCTCTTTTGGATGATGGCACCACTGTAGCAGTTGTCTCAACAAGCCCATCATGCATTTTCACTTGGCCTAGCCTTCCTTACAGGCTTCATGAGGGAAATCAATTCCTGAAGATACCTCTTGATATCATAGATTCCTAGGCAAGCTGTTAGTGTGAACATGGAAGAGGTTATCCTGTACATTAGTATAGACTCTGATACTGCGGCAGGACATTTGAAATATCAAGTATCCTTTGGAGCAATTTTGTGGCTTTTCAAGATGAAGTATTTTAATACAATGATATTTGGCTGAAGAGAAACCTGCCTTTTTAATGGGAGCTATCTAATGGATTTTGCCTCAAAAGAAAGGAGTAGCAGCACAAAAGGAAATGGCATCATGACCGTACCTTTTACATAGTTCTGGAAAGTGCCTATGATTCAGCTTTTGCTGAAGTCCTGGGCTGGCAGTTCGAGTTTCAACCCGGATAGCTAGCTTGTGTGTTACAGCTAGTGCTTAATTAGCATCTGCTCGAGCTAAGAATACATTTCTTGGTACACAGTACATCTTGCAAACATTTGAATTTTTTGCTTGCCTAAATTCAGCCTTTCTTTTCCCCACAGCATGGGATCAGTGACCTGGAAACACTACCGTCAGCAGGACTGATACACCCAGAAAGTATGAGTATATATCAGTGAAGGTTTGGAGCAAGCCACCTTTCTCTGAATGTCCAACAAATCTTACTAGATTAAATTATTCTGCATATCTTCTATTTCTTCTTGGCTCAGCCCTTTTAGTTCCAAGAAATTAAATATGTACTGTTAGAAGGAACTCAGCTGTGGGCTTACTCTGTCGCTGAAGGTTGTACATGTCAAATATGATACCTGCTGGTCTTCTGTTGCTGCAGGAACTGATGTCTGCATGTTTTCATCTTCGTAGGTTCTAAAATATCAACCTGGACAGATAAATGATGGTGTTGCAGAAAGAATGCAAGTTACTTTAATGCAATATACCTGTTAAACATTATGGCTTCTAAAATATGATTAGGTACCAATATTTTTTTTCCAGGGGAATAATCTGAAGGAATACACAACCTATTTTCCATGCACACATGACAATGTATATAGGCAAATAAGAGAAAGGAACAATAAGTGATTTAAGTACCAGATGGTGTTGACACAGTCAGGTCAAATGAACATACAGAAAAAGCTATGCTGAAAGACTGTACCATAAAGTGACAGGAGAAATGCATTAAAAATAATTTTACACTTTGTGAATTTATTTTGGAGAAATAGATGTGAAATACATCAGTGACATGTACTATACTGTAAGTGTTTTGAAAAGAAGCAGTAGCCTCAACCTTGAAAATACTTCAGTGCAAAGGTGAACCTAACATGCTAAAAGTTGAACATGAGGCAGTGTTTGCAGGATTTGAGAGTGAAGATAAACTCAGCTTCACCAGAAGTATACTATCCTAATTTTAAAATGGGCCAAATTATACTATAATTATCAGTGGGTGCAGGATCATTGAGTTCTACAGAACAACTTCTCCAGAAAAGTAATAAAGAAAATTTGATTCTATCTAACAAAAGCCCAGTCATTCAGAGAAAAGCACCTTTCAAAGGGTGTAGACAGCAGTGAGAGATGAGTGCCACAAGGTGTAGTGAAACTGCCTTGTGTGTGACTGTCGTGTTGAGAAATGAAACCCAACAAAAGCAGCATTCCCAAGAGAGATCACAATTACTTTAGTCACTCATTTACTAAAAGGATTCACCTGCTAAATTAATGCTTCCATAAACTCACAGACAGTGGCCACTGGAATATATTTATATTTAATCTGATCCATTTACCAGATGTCATAGGTACTTAATGACAGCAGCTAGATACATCCTTTATGAATGAGACTGATAACTTACATGGCACAGCCTCTCAGTCAGGTGACTCTTCACATAAAATTCTGGCGCACAAAACACCACCATAGCAACAAAGCCTGGCAACGGCAGCTGCTGCACAAAAAGAAATTGGAAGGGAGTGGTATCTTGTCAAAAATTCCATTTCCTGTCAGAATCTTTTATTTATTTTTTTTTTTAAGTCTTTGTATCAGCATCACAGATATCTTAAAAATACAGAGAATAAAGATTAATGCACAGTGTCTGAAACTATAACACAAATAGTGTCTTTGTGTTTAAGAAATGACCCAGTCACTGCTGCACTTACTGGGCCCGTATTTCACTGTGGATATATTGATCCAATGCCCAGCAGACACCTATGGATGGATCTCTGTGCCACAGGAAACAGTCCACATTTCTCCAAAACATTACCATATATGATGAAGGAAAAAACCCTGATAAATAGGACAGAAGATGTGGTTGAATGGAATTCCTCAGTCTGTCACTTGAGACCTCCACCATGATTCTTTTCATGCCATGGTAGAATTCATTACTTGTTACTGTGGCAGTTAGCAGAGATCTGTGCACATAGCTTTTCACTGGGGTTGTCAGTGCCTGCCTGAATAATTTTGCAGGATGCCGTTCTTGTCTCCAGCTCCATCACAGCCCTTGCCAGCTATGGACCCACTGAGCTGGTGCCAGTCCATGGGCTAACAGGTTGTGGCATCTTGGCCACAGGGACCACAGGGATCCAAAGTCTTTATGGCACCCTGACACTGCTTACTTAACCTCTACATTAAAAAGAACTGTCACCAGAAGAACATTAAATTAATGCAACACTTGCACAGTTAGAATCTCAAGTCAAAAAGATAATAGTTGTGTTCCCTAGAAAACCCTAATTCACCCTTTATCATTTAATACAGCCTGGTTTTGCTTCCATGTTATAACATAATACATTTTTTGCAGATTGTTAAAACCAGTCCATAAAATATACAACATATTTAAGAATGATGAGATTGATTTAACTTTATGGCCTAGCACATTTGTTGGCTCACAGCTAGTGTAAACTATCAGAGAGCCACTGACTGTATGTTTACACCTTTACAACCTTGTTTACCATCCAGTTCTTAACTAGAACTAGCTGCATAGCAGCCAACTGGAAAGCAAATTGTCTCATCTGATTTTATTTAGATCCTATTTTAGCTGTGAGCTGAACTAAAAGGCAATTAAACAGGCTGCAAAGCAGGGATTCCCTTGAAAAAAAAGCCTCAACTTTTATGGAAACCAACAGGTATGTGCTCTGGACTCTGTAGCTACCAAATGAATGGTGCCTCTGTACTTCCTGCAAAGAGAAGACTGCCTGATTTTTGCTTTTCTTGCAGTGCCTTAAAATTACAGAAACCCTCGAACAGCATTTTTTGAAAAGACAATGTAAGTCTCTGTATTTATCTCGATTATTCCCACAAAACTAATGTGTGTCACTATGACAGAGTAGTTATCAGCTTCCAGGACAAAAGAAAATAGCCTTCAGCTGTACTTCCCGTATCCACAGTGGAGTTCTGTCCCATGGAAACCAATGAATTTAGGCTTGGGTTACGAGTTTTAGAAAACTTAAT
This sequence comes from Psilopogon haemacephalus, assembly GCA_013396835.1. Taxonomy (NCBI): domain Eukaryota; kingdom Metazoa; phylum Chordata; class Aves; order Piciformes; family Megalaimidae; genus Psilopogon; species Psilopogon haemacephalus. The sequence continues at coordinate 163,859 of VWZI01000251.1, read as the reverse complement.
ACATTAAATAGGGGACAGGGTGGTTTGTCTATAGAAAGGATGTGAGATCATGAGCCTGAAAAAGTTGATTCGGTCCCCTGCTGTGCCCTAGTCTTTCCTTAAACTCACATAAATTACCTAATCTTTCAGGTCCCTCTAGATGATCCTTGCCATTTAGTTGGTCAAGGCAAGCAGCCCAGCATATTCATGGACTGGATTTCTACAGACCACCAATAGCACAAGGGCTTTGTACACAGCTTAAAAACTAAGGGCCTGCACACCAGTGGGTGTACTTCGTTGCCATTAAACACTTATAAAATGGGTTATATAGCTCCTTCAGATGATAAAAAGTCAAGGAGAAATTTTGTGTTGAGTTTGCCTCATTGGCAATTTGATAGATTTCAATAGTTTTATGGGGTTTATTTTAGATTTCCCAAGTGCTGTTGTGTCTTTCAGTACTTTTCACAAACTAAGCAAAGATTTTGATGACATACCTTATCTTGACATAAAACAGCAGCTTATTTTAAATTTCATATCTTTCTATAATTAACTAACATTTCTCCCTATTCTCTTTTCAGAAGTAGTCTTATAATACACTACTCTGAATCATCACAGATTGTGATTCGCATTCTGGCTATTTTACAGATCTGGCAGTTGTAAGGGATAAAATTCCACAACTGACAAAGCATTAGTCACAAAGCAACAGAACACCATTTACGTAGTTGAAAACAGTTGCTCTCAACTGTATTTCTAAGACTTGGAGCAATTGTATTGTGATGTAAATCCCGAGCCACAATATCTCTTAGAATGAATTGTAACTTAATGACAAATAACCAACTCTAAGTTCCACTTCTGAGATACTGATTTAAATCAAATTCAGTTCTTAATGTCACTAATTACTAATAACATATCTGATGGAAGAAAGGACAAGTTAGTATGCAATCAGCTAGCAGTCTAGGCAGAACTTCCAAAGGCAGACAAACTAATCCAAAACAAATAGGCAAAAACTACTATGACCTATCCAAATTCTTATGCTGCTAATCATTAATAATTTTAGTAGAATTTTTCCAGACTTAGTGCATTTTCTTTAAAAAATCAGAGCACCCCTCACTATGAGCCAACAGTAGATACTACAGTGGCCTAGGATTTAGGTAAAAGCTATGAAGCTAGAAATACAAGTCCAGTCAATTGTTCATTGATGGTACTGTCACTGTATGGCAAAGAAAAACATTAACAGGAAAAGCACTCAGCTATCTGGGAGGCAATCTGCTCTAACAGGGTGCCTGCTGAGCAATCAGAAACAACATTTATCAACCTCCCAAATAGAAGATGTTGTTAGAAGTATAAAAGCACTGTTAGGGCAAGGTAGGAGGTTAAACAGAGGAGGAAAAAAGCCTTTTTTAAAGAAGACCAGAGGCTGCATCTTGATATTTATGAGCAAAACATAGCTATCAGGAGGAAGGCAAGAAATAGCCACTGCCTGGATATTCCATAGCAATACAAGATCACCAATAAACAGTGATGGTCCTCTTACTCCCATTTTCTCTTCACATTTTGCATCAGGCATTAAGCTCCACAACACCCAAAGCCATATTGTTCCTGGGAAAGAGAGATGAAGAGAAGGAATAAGTCAAACTGGAAAGGTCCAATCACGTTTTGTTTGAGGTAATTCCACCAGATTTGATGGGAATTCAAACAGGTCCTTTGAAAGCAAATAACAAATTATCTCGCAATTTCCTTTTTATGAGATTATGCAACAGTTTTGATGAAAAGGCTGATGATTAATTTAGGATTCCACATTCATTTTCCCAGTAGTCCTGTAAATACATAAAAGGTCAGGATATATAATTTCGAATAAGAAAAAACAATTATTATATTCAAATCTCATGTATCAGAGCAGCAGGCAGATACAGAACTGCAGGCAAAAGAAATCTAAAAGGTAGCAGAATGGGCTATAATTAAAAAACACCTCTTGAATTATCCAAACACAGTGTAGTAGTCATAGGGAATATCTAGCATGTGCACTGATTTGAATTCCTATTTCCACCGTCAGTATTGCCAAGATTTCACAGATCATCTTGCAAGCAGATTATCTGCTTACAAAGTTAACTTGCAAGTAAATGGCAATTAAAGAAAGTGTTTTTTATTTATTCAACAGAAACCCCAAGAACAAGAGACATTATTTGCTTTTACAGTGCTGAGAATATGTTAAGTTATTTAAAATCATGTAATACCCCAAGAATTCAACCATGAGTATAGTCTCATTTTGCACATACATGCTGTTAGCTGTTTGGACAAGGGCTGGTTATTACTATCTAAGTCAGCAACAAAGACAAAGAACGGAAGTGCGTTCAGAGTGAGTCTTATCATTCTCCTAAGAGACCACACTCTTAAAAGAAGTCTGAGACAAGCTGAGAACTGAGTCCAGATTTCCAAGAAATCTAATCAAACACTGATTCTCTGTTCTACAAGCCTCACAGCACTAAAAAAACCCACAGAGATGTTTTAGATATGATGCAATAGCAAGAATTAAGAGTTATGCAGGGTGGGGAACAGGATCTTGTGATTAACTTTATATAGACATCAATCAATGGGTAGCATTTTAATATCATTTGATACCAAGTTTATCAATACAATTCTGACCATTGCTACTATTTGAAAACTAACAGCTTGGCATTTCAAACAAAGTCACCAAAAATTCAGTAGTGTGAGCTCATCACTCAAAGCCAAAGCAGGGTCAGTCCTGCTTCAAGAGAACCTCAAACCAAAGTGTCTGATCACCCACAGCGGAGATCTTCCTTAGCATTTCAATGATTTCCATAGAACTGTAAGTTCTGATTTCTTTTGGGGGTCAGTTTGTGAAAGCTAATTTTCACAGAAGGAAGTGAGACATGGGAAGTCAAGAGGCCCCTAGCACAGAGACAACTTCTATTTAAAAATCAATCATTTTACAGGCAAATTAATGATGGGCATTGATTTTTTACAGGAGATGCAAGATGCTAATATATAGCATATTACCCCAGGAACTACAGGCCAGTCAGTCTCACCTCTGTGCCTGGCAAGATCATGGAGCAGATCCTCCTCAAGGCTCTGCTAAGGCAAATGATTGGTAGTAACCAGCATGGCTTCACCAAGGGCAAATCATGCCTGACGAATTTGGTGGCTTTTTATGATGAAGTCACAGAAGCAGTGGACAAGAGAAGGGCAACTGATGTCATCTACCTGGACCTGAGTAAGGTGTTTGACTCTGTCCCACATGACATCCTGGTCACCAAACTGGAAAAACACACACAGACTTGATGGGTGGAGCACTCACTGGTTAAGGAATTGGCTGGATGGTTGCACACAGAGAGTGGTGATCAAGGGCACAATGTCCACCTGGAGACCAGTGACAAGTGGTGTCCCTCAGGGGTCAGTGCTCGGACCAGTGCTGTTGAACATCTTTGTCAGTGATATGGACAGAAGAATCGAGTGCACCCTCAGCAAGTTTGCAGATGACACCAAGCTGTGTGGCACAGTCAATTTGCTGGAGGGGAGGGATGGCACCCAGAGGGACCTGGACAGACTGGAGAGGTGGGCCCAGGCCAATGTCATGAAATTCAGCAAGGCTCAGTGTAAGGTCCTGCACCTGGGTCAGCAGGAGAAGCACAACTCCAAGAATCCCAAGCACAACTCCAGGCTGGGTGTTGAATGGCTGGAGAGCAGCCCTGAGGAAAAGGACCTGGGGGTCTGGGTTGATGAAAAACTCAATATGAGCCAGCAGTGTGGGCACAGCCCAGACAGCAACTGTGTCCTTGGCTGCATCAAGAGAAGTGTGGCCAGCAGGGCAAGGGAGGTGATTCTCCCCCTTTGCTCTCATCAGACCCCACCTGGAGTACTGTGGATCCCCCAACACAAGAAGGACATGGAACTGTTGGATCAAGTCCAGAGGAGGGCCACGAAGATGATGTAGTTTCCTTCACAGAAAAATAGCAGTTCCAATAAGACTAGACCATGAACTTTTAAATTGACAAGCAATTTCCCCCCCAACTCCCTGTTTTCATGCACACATCCTTTGCAAATGGGATAGTATTTTCTCAGCATAGTGGGTTGATTTATTTTTCAATAAGAATGTTTAACAAGAATTTTTTAGGTATTTTCTGAGGTATGAGAAAGGGATAAAAGAAGTGATATAGGGATATTGTCTATACATGCACACATTCCTACTTAGAATAAATGACAAAAATGTTATGTTTGGACCATGGCATACAGGTATGCCTGCATGGAAGTGAGACATCTTGCTGCAATGTTTTTTTTCTTCACTTTTAAAATCAATTTATTTGAAACATAAATTTTCAATGGAAGAAATGCTTATCTCTCTGCAATACTTAAATCCTCAAGGCCAATTACAGCTTCTTTTGACAGCCTCTTATAACTCATTTCTGCCCTTAAAAAACCAGTCTCCTAGACTGTATCATGGACCAATAAATAAGTCACAGCTGAGAGCAGTTGTGAGGCTGTTAGTTTAGGAAACCACTAACCACTAATTCTCAAACTAATCAAAAACCCATCAGTTCCTCATTTCTCTCTCATCTTTAGGAGGGAGCGAGTAACCCTTGCTACGGCCACCTCTTACCTGTGGCCTGCACCTATCACCTCTCTGGACCAAGTAGAAAAAACAGAATCTATGTGGCCATGCTGTAGGCAGAGTGGAGAAGTGCTGGGATTAATTTCCTTTTGACAAAGCAATAATCTTCTGCACTCAGCTCAGTTCTGCTCCACTTCACCTGTGCGCCTGTGGCTAGAAAAAAACCCCTTTGGCCTAAAACCATGCATGCAGAAGGGTAGGCTTATTTACATACGTCAAATATTAGACTGATGATCAAAAGACATGTCTAGTTGAAACACATGGCAAATACTTCTTCATGATTCTGGATGCTGCTGTCAAAAATTGGTTTTTGGCCTCAAAGTACAAGTGAGGTTCGGTGGCAGAAGAAATTAATTGGCCTTGGTACTCCAAGCTGAGCAAAGGAAGACAAGGCTACTCCAAAGTCACCAGGATGTAGTGTTTTAATCATACCAATGCACAGTTGTTATATTTTCAGAATGTTTGCTTCATTCCCACAAAAAAAAAAAAAAAAATCTTGTTTCACAAATCAAGTTAAAGTGAGATGATGTCTGTTAAAGTAACTGGAGTTGTGTTCGGAGATACTTGACATTTTGGCAAAAGGGGAAGAGTCATACTTGGGTAGAACATGCAATAGCTATTTTAATTTGGCCTGTATTGCTTCTGCAGTTTAGCTTCAAGAAGCTTTTCTGCACAACATTTTAAACATCTCAAAGCTTTAAACATAAGAGTTAGGTTTTTTGGTCAAACATATAAAGTTGAGTACTCTAATGAAGCATCTTAACCTCTGTGGAAGTCTTCCTTCATTCTAAGAGATACAGACAGCCACAGTACACCTCTAATGGTAATATTTCTGTGGTCTGAGAAAAGGCTATTAGGAAGATACTGCTTTACAGTGCTATAAAAGTGAGTTAAAAGCCACTTTGCTGCTAGGCATTTTATATCTACAGCTACTCAGAAAGAAACGTGTCGTCTCTGTTGTAAATTTGAGAGAGGGAAATGTGTGTAACACATCGTTGTTGGTAAAAAGTTAAAAAGGGAGGGTTATGTATGTGTAATATATGAAATCACTGACAGATTTCAGTATATGAAATCTGTCAGTATATGAAAATACTGTTAAATATTTAAAGGGGTATTTTGTGTGTCCCGTAATACCAAATGATGCAAGAGCAGCTGTACATGAAAAATAATGAAATCATCAAGCTAAACTGTACCTACTGAAGACAGCATGCAACTAAGAGTTGCTGTACTTATGTATTTTGAGATATTTTCATTCTAACTTTCCAGCCTTGGGTGTTTAGCTGTCTGCAATAAACACCTTTTGGCATGATGTTTCTCTGCCTTTCCTGAAATTAAGACTTTCAGAAATGGGTGTGCTATATTCAGAGAGACTGTTTTCCTCTCCAGTTGATTTGTTAGACTGCATTATTTAATCTGTGAAGGCTTTCTAGGGCTAACTAGGTTTGACAGGGTAGCAAACAGTGGTGCTTTGCCTGTGTAATGGCATACAAATTAATTTCTCCAATTATACTAAGAAATTGCTACATTGCATTCATGATCATTTCCCATGGCATTACCATTCATTCTTGAATAGTTCTGTTTGCTTTACCTCTATCATGCATTTGTGTCAAAAATTATTGTTCAGGTAAGCAACTTTGTGGGTAGATAATAATAGTGAGTCTGCAACATATACTCACACCTCCCCCTCCGTTCATAATTTAAAAGCCAGCCTCTGGCACAGTTATAGCCCACATGGGACAGAAAGAGGCTACCAAGCCAAGTGTTTGCAGAGTGATGCCAGAAACACTAAAGTATGTTGTATAGTATCTCGGCACCTGCATATGCCTGTCTCCACATCACTAAGCAACAGAAAACATTATGTACCTCTGTGGCAAACAGCATAACCTGCAACAGTACAAAGAAAGTGATAGAGGTACAGATCAAGGGGAAAATGCATTTTAAATCACTTATCCTCTTACAAGCTAGGTTTAAACTGCCCCAAAGGCCCTCTAAACCATCCTGGCTGGCTGTGCTGAAACAGCTCTGGAGCATTCCTCTTATACACCCAGCTGACATTGCCACATAAAACCTGGAGAACCAGGTGTTCAAGATGTGCCTGATTGAGCAACACAGTCAGACATACAAATGGAAGCATGGGGTTGTCACCCAATGAAAACAATTCACAGGTTTGCTAGTAAACTGTTAAACAACCTAGTAATTAGAGAACATAGTGATCATCAAATCCTCATGCAACAAAGCACCCTGTCTAAATTCAGGAATCTCCATGTTGTAAACACAACTGCTATGGTTTGCAATGCGTTAGTGAACCATTTCATATGAACCTCCATAACAGCTTTCTGATTTACATTCCCTATTTAATACTCTTTCTAACAGCAGTATTTTGGCAGTGTTTTGCTTGTTGTAAGTGTTCAGCAGAGAACAATATTCCTGCAGTCAGTAATTGCCATATCTCAAATAATTCTAGTCTTTTATTATTATCAATTTTAAGAGGAGGTTATGAGGAGTTGCATATGAATATTCAAGAAGTATTGTACTATAAATGTAGCATTTGGAATACAATATATCTGATTAAAAGAGAAAGATCCTTACTCATTATAGTATACCTTTTCAAATACAGAAATAATAATTCCTTTTATATTTCAGAAGTAAGTCTCCTAGCACTGGCACTTGGATTCTCAAATGATCAAAGTCTTTGTAGTGTAATTCTGACATATATTATTTTTATGTTGCAATTATAATACATATTTTCTTTACTCCAGATTCAGTCTTGATGCTTTTCATAAACTAGTTAGTATTTCAGATTAAAATTTCCTTATGACAAGAAAATCAGGAGCTACTGCATATTTGCAGTAGCCAGTCAACAAGCTTTTACAGTACACAAGTCTTTTACGTTAGAGAACTGTGAAGTGTGAAAGGAAAGATGGATAACCAGAGTTAGTTTCCATTAACAGTCAGTTTCCTAGCTGTTTAATTCATCAAAGGTCTGTACTTTCACATGCCTGAAACTCCTGACAAATGTATCATTCCGAGGAGCATGGGAAAATGAAAAAAATTATGTTTGCAGAGGTGGAACTTTAGCAAATGGACCAACTTCAGAACAGCAGCTTCCACAGTTTGCAAGATTATGAGAAGATGGCAAGAGCAAAACCTCAAAGGGATACTGAAAGAACTGTCTAGAAAATGTATGGTAAAAGCATGCATAGTGAAGGCCTGATGATACATGTAAAGCACATGCAGCCTCTGCAATCTCATACAGAGAGAAAGTGCAGAGTGAGAGTGTAAACATTTACCACAATTCTTCTTCTAGTAATACTTTAGATCTTTTTCCATTAAAATTTGCCACTCAGAAGTAAACCAAGATCCTCAAGTGATTAAATAAAAATTGTTACCAAGCAGCAGAGCAACACTAATTCATAACACCCAGAGATCCAGAAAAAAATCCAGCTCATTTTAGGAAATAAAAGCAAACACTGTTACAGACAAATACAAATTATTACATAAAAACAACTTCTGAGACAAAGCATTACCATTAGAAAGAAACAGAACCTGAGACTTAATATTTATGCCAATGATTGGGGAAAAAAAGAAAAATGTGATCAACACACAAACTGTATAAATAGAAACACCAGCTGTTATTCAGGCAAGGACATAGAAGGAACACAATACTATTAAGACAAGTTTGGCCCTTCTTTTACTCATTTATTGCATTCGGAAGGACAACGACTAAAAGCTATGCAATTGTTTAAGGGATAATGTGGATGATATCCTAAAGCTGTAAACTTACGAGAACAGAGAGAAAGGAAGAGATCTATATTGATCAGTCTTATTTGGAACAACATTTGGTAGCAGATACTGATATTTCAAATAGATGCCATAAAGATCACAAATAAATGCAGGAAGTGTCTTTCAGGGATTCATGCTTGGATGGAATATCAAGGCATTAGCGGCTCATCTTATAAAATGTTCTTTATATTTAATGCCATTTATCAGGACAGTAACAGTCAACTGGCAAAGGAATATGAGCATGATTACAGATATTCCTGTTCTGTCAGCTATAGAGGATGCTAGTTTTATTCCCTAGTTCACATGTTTATGCTGACATGAATAAGCAATGTATTCTAATTTAATTCTACTAGTCAGAGATTTAACTTTTCTCCTCAAGCAACTAATTCTAAGATACAATTACAAATAAATTTTGCTTGGAGTATGAAGAGTGTTTAAATACATAATTAAAATGTTTAATCTTTATTTACATTAGAGATCTCAGGGCTTATCATATCACAAAAAAACAAACAAACAAAAACAAAAAAACAAAACAACCCACAACCAAAATTCAATTTCCTAATGCATTTAATTGTTATCTAAGGAGATAACAAAAATTTCCTCCAAAAAGTGTCCACATGACATAGTCTAAATAAGCAAAAAACCTGCTGTAATTACTGTAAAAGAGATAAAAACAATAAGATGCCTGTGTGTAGCTAAGTGGGATTAAGCAGTGGACCAAATCTACACATGCTCTGTGCTTGTGTTTGCATCAAGACTTTCACAAGACCTCTGATAGCCAGATCATGAACACTCCATGCCAAAGGTCCTTCAGAAAATGTATCCAGATACTTAACTGCCTAAGCTGTATGGAGGAATTTGGCTTTGATTTGGATGATGAGCTATTGTTTGAAAAGGGATCTCAATAAATTATTCAACAACTTTGATCTAACATCATACCAGCCTCAAGGATGGGAGCAGGCAGCTATAATTCAACTCAAATTTGCTTTAAAGCTCTCTGGATTCAAGAATACATTTTCCTGACATTCACATTCCAGTGGCTACTTTCATTAGTAATAAACAGAAAGCCGCAGTCCAGTACTCACACACATGCCAGCACACACACACCTTTCTACTTGCCCTACTCTGTACTGGCAGTGCCCCTACCTTGATGCAGACAGCTCCTGCTGTCCACTACACAGGATGCTTGCCAAGGCCCAGGTAGGGAGGTATTCATGCCACAAGAAAACTTCTGGCAGTGCCAAACCCAGTTCTGGCAGACACTCCGCTTCAAGCTTTCTTCACCATTGATACAAATTTTGAGATGTGTGGGGTTTGTTTTGTTGGTTTATTTTGTTGTGTTTTTGTTCTTTAATGCTGTTTTTCAAGCCAATGCCTCTTTATTTCAGAAGTCTCTTGGTAATTCTAACTGATGATTGTCTTCTACTTTCATATGGGCAGTTTTGGACAAATGTACTCACAACCCTTTTGTGAAGCCCAGTCACACACTCTGTTTATGCTGCAGCTCCTACCTTGGCCCATGGTCCTATCCATGCTGTTTGCCATGGGAAGGCTGAGCCAGCACACTGTGTTCTTTCAATCTGTGTGGATACACAAACATTAACAAACAAACCTGAATTTGGGGAGGTGATCTGTACTGTGGGGAAGAATGGGGGAAATTATGATTAATTAATATTTTTGATCAAAAGCTATTCTAAACTGCTAAGTATGCCTGTATTTAATATCGGGCTTATTATACCACAAAATTATGATGTCTCCTGCATCCACACAGTGTTTCACTATCCAAGGAGAATTAGAGCTTTTCTTTTCGTGCTATAGAATATCTAGTGACCATTTTGAGATTTGAGAATCTTTTTGTACCACAGGTATGCAGAGATGAGAATCCAGAAAACTGTTTTCCCTTGCAGCCATGCTTCAGTTCTTTCCCTCCTCCCACCTTTGTTTTATCTTCTAAAGTGAGTGTACACCTTGTTCTCAGAATGCTTGCTCCTCATAGAAAAGTCCATGAAAAACGATGGGAATGCTAAGTGGCATGTGAGATCATCTTTGAATAGGATGAAGCTTGAAAGCTCTTCAGAAGTTTAGATTTGCCCTTATATGAAAAGAATATGAAATATGCCAGCCACAGTAGTGTGACCACTCATTTATGCTAATGGACTTTGATGGGAACTTCTCTCATCAACAATTTTTAATGTCTTTCAGAGTGTTTCAGATTCTTAACAGGCCTAATAATGTGGGAAACTAAAAGACATACCGATAAATTATGCTTTCACAGTAACATTATACTGTCATTCTCTCATTGTTACACTTTTAAAACAGTACTTAAGTTTAGAGTGACCTCAAATGCACATCAGATCCTAAGACATTTTGAGATCCTTTTAGCCTTCATTATAACTTGGTTTATTCTGCAGACACAGCTTATTTTAAAATCTAATCTGTAAGGAAACAGGAATTGGACTTTAATGGGAATATAAATGGCTAGGTTAAATAGCATTTATGAAGAAAAGACGTTCAGCCTTCAGAGAAGCCAATGGTCCTCCCAGTCCAAATAAGAGAATGCCTCAATAAATCGGTGAGATACACTTCAATATAGCTGACTTACGCTGTCCCATGCTTCAACAAGAGAACAACTAACCTTTTGTGGGATTCTTAAAGTGAACAATGCAGCATAAAGATCAAGACAAGAAGGACAGATATAAACTGCACTCCTGCAAGGCCATGCTGGGGCCTGCAAGGACTTTCAGCTGATTCTGAGCAAGGTCTAAGCAAGCTATACAACTTACGGGGACAACTGCTGCAACTTACCTAGGACTGTACCAGGCCAGACTATACCTGGCAAACTAAACAAAACACACTTTATTCACTTGGACTGGTATCACTGTCTGCTTTTAGCAATTTATTGAGTTGCTTGTTTGTTTATTTGTTCTGGTTTGGGTTTATTTTAGGTTGTGGTTGTTTGGAGTTTGTTTGGGTTTTCTGCATCTTCCTTTGAGGTATCTGACTGTTGCTTGGTACAGTGAATAAGATAAAGGCATCTCAATTTTCCAAATATGCATAGATATAAAATGAAATACAGATTCTACAGAAAAATGAAATACAGATTCAGGAGGAGGAAAGGTCAGGGAAGAAGGTACAAATGTTATCGTAACACTTAAAATGTTTACAAATAAGTAGAAACAATGAGATGAAAAGAAAACTACAATAGATATTATCTCTTAAAAAGCAGTATATAAGAACAGAAAAATTCACTCAAATCAAGATCTTGTAGACAGACATTTTTAAACTGAAGATCAAACCAAACTAAACCCCTAAGGGGAAACAAGCTTTCTGCTTCCTGAAGGCAGAAAGATACTGGTGTATCAGGTCTAATCATATTCATTCAGTTTTGTCTAACACTGAAAATACATCCCAGAATATTGAGATGGAAAATAATAATACCAATTGCAAATGCAATCAGCCAATGGAATCACATGGAAAAAGGGAAAAAGAAATTGGAGATCTTTATACCTATGCCAGTTCAGAACCTACAGCATGACAGTTTTGAGAAAGGTGTTAAGTGCTTCAGATGATTTTCAAAAAGGAAACTTTACTTACTCCCTGACAAAAGTAGGTCTGCTGATGGCAAGCACAAAAGAACCATTCAGGATCTTTCCTTAAAGCTGTTCTTTCTCCAATAGGACATGGCCACAAATTTATTCTTTAAAACCATAGCCCTCTTTCTTTCTTTCTTTCCTTCCTTTCTTTCTTCCTTTCTTTCTTTCTTTCTTTCTTTCTTTCTTTCTTTCTTTCTTTCTTTCTTTCTTTCTTTCTTTCTTTCTTTCTTTCTTTCTTTCTTTCTTTCTTTCTTTCTTTCTTTCTTTCTTTCTTTCTTTCTTTCTTTCTTTCTTTTTCCCTAGGAAAGAGAAGAGAAGCTGGTTCTGTAAGAGATGCATTCCTACAGATATAGGTAATTAGCAAACAGAAAACGATCAGAAGATTTTGGCAAGCCTGGGCGATAATGACTCACAACAACATTTTTTTAGCCAAGAAATATTTTCTGTTTCGGTTCCTCCTTTCTATTACATTTAGTGTGGCTTGCAACTTTTCACTTGGTCACCTGCAGTTGCTTGTCTCATACAGATTTGGGGAATACAAAAGTCAACTGATGGGGTACATTTATAAAGAACAAGTGAAACCCCAGTCTGGCAACCATAGGTCCTTGCCAAGCAACAGTAGGGTGTTCTCATTTTAAGACCTGATGATAGGATGCTTTTATTTGATATTTACTTGTTCACCTTTGTCATCAAATTGCAATATTGTGAATCAAGCCCTCAAATAAGCCAGAAAACTTTTGTATTCCACTAAGTCAGTCCTTGTTTTAGCAGCCCTTTACTGGAGTGAAATGAAGGCCTATTAAACTGATCACAAGACAAATTTGAAGTTTTTATTATTATTTTTTTATTTTGTTATTAACTTTCAAAAATCACTCCTTGTAACTGTGATAACAACTGTGCTCTGTAGATGTGCAAGATTTAATTGGTTATAATTCCCTTTGAAAAAACGTAAAGTGCTGCGCAAGTCCCAAGTACCATAAATTTTTCTAATCATAAATTGGCATCAACCCCAGAGCTGATTACAACTTATCCAAAAGCCATGCATAATGCATACATACACAAAAAGGTATGTCATCCATTATACATGACCTTGAGTAGCCTAGAGAAAGGATATCAGCTTAAGTAATACACTAACTATTTTGCTCTCTGTAAAATGGCCCAGAATTAATAGATTGTGAAATATGTACCTCTCTTTCCCCTATCTCTGCGTGCAGTTAGTATGGTAATAAATGGTGTTTCTTCACTGTATTATGAATTATAGAAGGTTCTTAAGTAAGAAAATTAAATTGGCATTCATTCAATTTAGTCAAAATACAAAAAGAGTTCAGGAGTAATAGTGCTATTATGATTATATAAGTTGTTCTTCGACATTTTATGGCAATGCACCTTGAGAGCTATACAGGAGTTAATGGATTACAACACCCTTACAAAAGTGTATCATCTTCACATCTACAAAGAGCAAAAGAAAAGTATGAAGTGAATTAAATTAATTATTCAAGATCAAATAAGGGCCCTAGAAAACTTGGTCAGTCTCCTAAGTTGTTGGTTAGCAGTCACACCTCCATCTCTGCCTTACCAAAGGATTTCCTTACAGATAGAGAGTTTTATCTTGTTACTTGCCAAGAATGAAAATCTCCAGAATGGTCACGTGGGGATGCATGACTCTGAAGGAAGTAGCAATCAGTAATAAATAAGCAGACAACACAGTAGGAGAGAGGTAAAGGAGTCAAAACACACCAGACTGAATTTGCAACAGAAATGTGGGATGAACACCCTGGATTGTCGAGGTCAGTTTAAAATGGCAGTCCTGGAAGACAGCAAGCATAATCTGGAAGCTGATTTTATTTTTTGGGTAATAACACAAGAAAATCTGGCACCTCTATTATGAGCAGTAACTGTAGTGTTTATAATTGCAGACAATAAGGACTTCTGCCTTTTGGAAGAAACTCTTACTTTCTAAACTAAGACTCTAGACACTTGTGCAGCCACGCAGCAGGTGTATTTCCTTAGACAACTTCAATTTCTCTTCTTGGGCATCTAGCTTTGCTAGTGAATTAGGTTTTCCTGACAGCTTCAGCTCTCGGCTTGCTTCAGTGAATGATAGCTCTTTAGGACTCTCCACAGTAGTTATAATAAAGAGCACAAAGTTTTTTGTCATCTTTGCTATTGCAACTCAACATCTCGTGAATTTCAAGGAAAGTCATTCTGAGTTCCTGAAAAAGAGGAATCCCTGTCTCCTTATGCTCCTATATCCCCATGCACTTTACTTTTGTTTTGTTTATTAAGTGCCTAGCAGAGTGCAGTTCCAATACAGAAGTAGCCTTGATGGGCATTCCATCTCTTCATGCCACAGATACTTCTTCTGTCATATGTACAGTGTTGTTTGGAATACACTTCTGACTAATCAAGTGTGAAAGACAGCAAAGACCTCCCTGACTAACAATATTGCAGATTTATTTACAAAGTAGTGCATTTTCATATGTACTGCATGAGATCATATTTGTTAAAGAACTGTGTGGTCTACAAACACAAAACACAATGTGGTGGGAAGTGCAGACAAAATCTATCCAGATTCTAGTACCCTTGCTAGTTTCAAGTACCTTACTGCACCACAATCCCAGTGAAATGAGTTATTCAGCATACTCAGTAACTGCATCACCAGCTAGTCATCAAGGTGCTAATTCTAATATGGCATCATAAGATATCTTAAGTTATTCACTTGGATCATGCCTACTGGTATCTGTCACTGCCATTCTTAGTTCCACTCAACTTCTCCAAATATGACAACCACTAAAGTAAATAAGATTGTTACCCTGGAAGCCAACATGCTGCCCAGGCCATGTGAGCTGCCATCACTGACTGGGACCTGCTAAAATCTCTCAGGAATGACATTTAAGTTAATATTTGTCAGCTAAGGCTTTTTTTTTTTTTTTTTTTTTTTTTTTTTTTTTTTTTTTTTCCACTGTCATGTGCATGGTATGAAAGAGGTACTAAAACCCACCAAAATAAATTAGCAGGAGAATTCTATTCACACTACAGAAGCAGTGTGATACTTCCTTTTCCCCTTCTAATGTTTTTCCTTGTAATGAATAGTTTATCTAGTACTGTGAGATGTAAAACATTCAATTCAATAGCTGTCTTCAACCATGCCAATTAGATGCTCATTAGTGCAACTAAACCAATTATTTGTATACATTAAATGCAGTCAAAGCAAAATTCTGCAGACTTAGTGTGGATTGATGACTGCTCTGCATTATGTACAGGGAGCAATGGTAATGTGTGGTAACTTAGAAGCACAGTGGAATCTCAGAAATTTTCATTCTTTTTGCTTTCTGCCTACTTACATAGGCTCTTGATGTGCTGGTTTGAGGCTAATTGTAATATTTTAATTATAGAAATTAGGTTATAGGCTGTAAAATGAAAACAATGGTGATGTCTACTTCACTTGTAGGTTTACTGAAAGGTACAAAAGCAAGAACACAAACATAGACAAGACAGTCACTCTGTCTGCGGAGTTTGGTTTCTCCCTCTCCTTGGCTTCTAGCTGGATCTGTGTAACCCAACTAATTAATTCTGCATCTGACCCCCCCTTGCTGATCTTCTTAATTCACCTTGCATGTAAGGTAGATCCTGGGATAAGACTGGGAGGTGGGGGGGAAAGTGGAAGAGGGGTTGGGAACCCCTCTTGGGAACTCTGATCTCTGGGAGGGGTGTTGTGTTTCTGTATTATCTTTTTAATGTATATAGCTGTAAATATTTGTAATATATTGTAAATATTTGCTTGTATATTGTGCTAAGCTGTAAATATAAAGCTTCATTCCTTAACTTTCAGCCAGCTGAGTCTAGACTGAGTGAATTCAAACGTGTGGGGGGTGTGTAACTCCCAAACCATCACAGGGCCTAAGGGATATCTCTCCCCACTAAACTTCAAAAGGCTGATGAGCTGGTAAATTCTGTGATGAAATCTAGGAACTGCCTCAATAGCTCTGCTAAGACTTCTTGAGTGATTTCTCCTCAGGAGTGGAGGCTTTCACCCTTGTCCTCTGCCTGAGCTATGTCTCAGCTATGTCACACAGCCATACCTGGTCATGGAAACACTTGATCTGGACACTGATCTGTGGACTGACTTTCAAGATCACCTTGGCCCAGCCCCAGAGATGCCTGATGTCCTGGGTCAGAGGCTGCCCACCTTGATCTGCTCTGCTTCCTTGCTGGAAGCAGGAGTTCAGGCCATGGCTGGCAAAGAATACGCAGGAATCACCTGCAGCTTCTGGTTTGCAGAACCAGAATGAGCCCAGGCTGATATTTAGTATTTAACAGTCATAGGTTTTAAGTACTAGGAAATACACATTTATTAAATTATTTCTACTTTGAGAAAGAATAGTGGACATTTAGATCTCTTCCCTATCACAAACTATCGGGGAAAGCACAACAAAGAGAAAGGGTCAACAGTGAAGAATATCAGAGGATCTGCAAGCTTTGTAAGTAGTGTCTGACTACGGCACTACCTATTGCTTATGTAACACACTTTAATTAACTTTGGAGGCTAAAGTGCATATTTCACATCTAAAATAGTAATTAGTGATAGCACAAGAGGGAATACCTTCAAGCTGCAAACTGGGTAGGTTTAGACTAGATATCAAGAAAACATTTTTTCACAGAAAGGGTGGTCAGGCTTTGGAATGGGCTGCCCAGGGAGGTAGTTGAGTCACCAACCCTGAATGTGTTTAAAGGTCATAGAATCATAGAATAGTCTAGGTTGGAAGAGAACTCAAAGATCACCCAGTTCCAACCCCCCGCCACAGGCAGGGACACCTCCCACTAGATCAGGTCGCTCAAGACCTCATCCAGCCTGGCCTTGAACACATCCAGGGAGGGATCTCTAACCACCCCTACCACCTTCTCCCTTTCCCCAATCTTGTTTTATGCAGAAGACAGGTGAAGGTAGATTGGCCAGGGTGATTATCAGCAGTAAAGAAGTTAGTGGAATTATTCAGATCCAGCTATGTAAGGAGAAAGCCATGCAGGAGCAGTTACAGCCCAGAGCAGACAGAAACTGTCTGACTTATCTGTATTTGGGTTACAGCTCTTAAACAATTTTTTTTCTTTCTCAGTAGAGCTATGAGTGAAGTAGCATCATAAGTGTTTTCATTTCTTAGCCTATAGTCTAATTTCTCATTCAAATCCTCCAATTAGTTCAAACCAGCACAATCATCTCCACAATAACCTATAAACTTTATATTCTAATAGTGAATTAATATTGTTTATATAATTTAGCTGTGACGTTGTTGGTAAAAGTTACTTTACAAGAAAGTGAGCCTTTTAATATTTAAGTCCAAATTCAGATATTATGTACAGCTGCACTTCAAACCTTTTTGGTTCAATGGTTTAATCCCAACAGAACAAACCCAGCAAAATCCCCACTTTTAAAGAGTAACACTCAACAAATATGATTGAAAGTTCAGCTCACAGTTTTACAATTTATTTGAATGACATTTCTATTTTTCAGCTAAAATAATTTTCCATAAATGGCATCATGCCAAATGTGATCTCTATTGCCTTTCTAGTGGCATGGAACTCATGAATATAAAATGAACGAGAGAATCAAAGACTGTAGTGTGCTGCAAAATGGATCCTGAGGGAAACTAATAATTTACTATGGGGCTAGAAACCAGAATAATTTTTCCCCATAGAACAGGAGTAATTATGCATCCTGAGGATGCTCTGCACTTTTACTTCTGAATTAAAAAAAACCAAAACCAACCAAACAAAGAAACCCCCCCAAAAAAACCACCACCAACAACAAAAAAAACCACAAACAAAAAATCAGGCTTCATATGATGAAGTTGCTTGACACTAAGGAACAGTACACACATTTTGGGGATCTTAAAATAATCTCCCAAGAGAACATTGTGGCTCTTTGAGACTGAAAACTACATGAATGCCAAATAAAGTTCCCATGTACTGACTAATCCATTGGCTATCTATCATTCTGCCAGTGTGCTTCTAGTTCTAATTCCCTTTGTCTTTCTTGGCCTGACCAAACCAACTGTCCTTTGAAGTTGCTACATACACACCAATGACAATAGGTTTTCCTTTTGGAGAATCTCACCCTTACCCCCACGTCCTCCCATTAAAAGGCATTTTGTGGTGGCTTCTCTTCTACATTTAATGCACACATAGTTGCCTTGCCTCCTAGTACTTTCCGTCTGAGATGTTCTAGGGATTTAGATCGAATTCTGTACTGCATTCCTTTGTGTGTAGTGATGAAATGGTAACTTAAGTGAGGTGTATAAAGCTCTGGAAGAACCCATTCTAACTGTTATCCACAGAATCACAGAATGTCAGGGGCTGGAAGGGACCTTGGAAGATCATCTAGTCCAACCCCCGTGCTACAACAAGATCACCTGTACCAGGTCACACAGGAATGCGTCCAGGTGGGTTGTGCATACACAGACTCATAATAAAACAGATGTGCTGTGTCAAGATAAATGGAGACAGAATGTGGAGAAAGAATGAAGAGGTGTTAAATGTGCTTGTGGAGGTTTGCAGGGGAATGTGGTGTTTGGTGGTGTCAGGAGCGGATGACCTAGAAGTTGTAAAAACTCTGATAAGAAAGTAAAACAAAGAACTCACAGTTTCTCCGTATTTTTAGATGTTAAGCTGTTTTGTATCTTACATCAAATAGAGATGTGTGATTTCATATTTTTAGTTAAACCAATCATTATGTTAGCTTTAGGTATTCAGTTGGGTGAATAGCCAATAGAATTGTAACACGCTGCCTTGCTTAGAATATCTAAGCATATATAAGATGAACAATTGTATGCAATAAATAGTTTGCATCAAACTGTTTCCCCGTCTCCTTGTTCGTGGCAGTGGGTGTTAATGAATTATGCAAAATTAATAATCAATATTATTTTTTATGTCCATGTGAGGATTGGTAATAACTATGAAAACTGTTTATTTACATTAAATCTCACCAGAAAACTTATTTACAATGTTCAAAATGCATGGTTTGGATATTTATAAACACAGATAACAGGCAAAACTAGAACACTTAAGAAACAACTAGAAATACAAACATTAAACTTAAAACTGGAAAGAGCTTCTTAGTTTCACTTGCCCCCTGTGGGACTCAACAGACTCCTTTCTCTGTTTGGGCAGAAGGCACAATAGAATCAAGTTACAGAATTTCTTACAAAGAGGCTTTGAATATTTACTCACAAAATATTTTCAGATAGTACCCAAACACGTGAAGGGAGTTCTGTGGGCATCTTGAAAGCTGTTGCAGGCAAAGCAGTGCATAATGTGACAGGGCAGAGCAGGCAAAAGCAAAAGCAAAAAGCAGCAGCAGGCATGTGGCAAAAGCTATTTATTGTTTGCTTGAATATAATGTCCCCCTTGCCTACAGAGATTCACCAATCAGAATGGCACCTTGCCAAACCTGACCATATTAAGTGAAGTCAGGAGCTTGCTTTCCCATATTTGGGAAGAAATGTCTGGGATTGTCTTGGACCCTCAAAGTGGGTGTCTCCAAGCCTTTTGTCTTTTCCCTGCATTCTACTTAAACCCACCCCCTCTCTGCCCCCCGCAGCAGAGGGAAGGGGACCATGGGATCATGCCTGAGCAAGCCAGGACATGTATCTTCCACGACAGTGGATTTTTAATATCACCAGAGAGGGAGACTCCACAATGCCCCTGGGCAGCCTGTTCCAGTGTTCTGTCACCCTCACAGTGAAAAGATTCCTTCTCGTGTTTACGTGAAACTTCCTATGCCTCAACATCCACCCATTGCCCCCCTTGGCCTGTCATCAGGCATCACCAAGAAGAGCCTGGATCCATCCTCCTGGCACTAACCCTTCACATATTTATAAACATTAATTAGGTTTCCAAGCTAAAGAGCCCCAGCTCCCTCAGTTTCTTCATGTAAGAGAAATGTTCCACTCCCTTAATCATCTTTGTGGCTCCATGCTGGACTCTCTCAAGCAGCTCTTTGTCCTTGAACTGAGGGGCCCGTATCATAATCACATTTATGAAATCAAATTTCTCCTATTTCTAGGTAAGACAGTCCTTCAACTAGAACTACAACTAAGCATAAGTAGCTAAAAATCTACAGTGTATCACAAGAACATACAACATTGAATGATGTGACTATTCAGAAGGAATGGATCTGCTACGGCACATGAGCTGGCAGAAATTTATCAGAAGGTAAGTTTTATAAGGCAAAGACAGACCTCTAAGTACAATCTTTCAGGGAGACTTCTTTTGGCAGAAATATCAATTTCAGATTAAACACTGAATGCCTGAAACATATTAAATATTAAACCAAAATGAAAATACAAGAGAAAGTTACACAACACAGCTTCAATTACATAAAAGACCAGAGAGAGAAATTACTTCAAGGCACCAGCAGTGACAATTCACAGCTGAAACACATAGCTTATGAATGAAATGTTTTTACCACAACTCAACTTCCCTTGTGAAGATAGGCCTAGCTTACTGACCTTCAAAGCACTAATTTAAATAATTATATTTTAGCCTTTATGTTTTCTGTCAAGTAATTTTTAAATGTGGAAGCATTTATCATTACTTTGCATGAACCAAAGAACAGTAAAACTCACTCCCTCAAGCCCCTCACAACTTTATATTAATTGCTAGGGGTTTTTGTTTGTTTGTTTGGGTTTTTTTTAGGTCTTATTGATTAGAAGTTAAAGCTTAGGACTATAGCAGTTTTAAACACTCATTTTAATTCTTCCAGAGACTGTGAAGATTTAGGAGAACTGAAATCTGTCAGGGCAATGACCAATTTAACTTGGCTACAACTCTTGCCCATCATTTCTGCCAGTGATATCCAATGTAATAATATATTTGAAAACTCTTATCCTGATCTAGCAGTTGCTAAGAATTTAAAATAATGTTTGTGGACACAAAAGCACAGGTGGCAGGAATCACAGAATCATAGAATGGTTTAGGTTGGAAGAGACCTCAAAAATCATCCTGTTCCCCGCCGTAGGCAGGTACACCTCCCACTAGATCAGGATGCTCAAGACCTCATCCAGCCTGGCCTTGAACACATCCAGGAATGGAGCAGCCACAACCTCCCTGGGCAACCTCTTCCAGTGTCTCAGCACCCTCACTGTGAAGAACTTCCTCCTAACATCCCACTTAAATCTCCCCTCTGCCAGTTTAAACCCATTCCCCCTCATCCTGTCATTACAAGACCTTATGAATAGTCCCTCCCCAGCCTTCCCGTAGGCCCCCCTCAGATACTGGAAGGTTGCTATAAGGTCTCCCCGAAGCCTTCTCTTCTCCAGGCTGAAAAACCCCAACTCTCTCAGCCTGTCCTCATAGCAGAGGTGCTCCAGCCCTCTGATCATTTTCGTGGCCCTCCTCTGGACTCTCTCCAGCAGTTCCATGTCCTTCTTGTGCTGGGGGCTCCAGAACTGCACACAATACTCCAGGTGGAGTCTGATGAGAGCAGAGTAAAGGGGGAGAATCACCTCCCTTGCGCTGCTGGCCAAGTTGCTCTTGATGCAGCCTGGGACACAGTTGGCTGTCTGGGCTGAATATAAGCAGCCAGAGCATATCCCAGTTTCAGATCTTAAAAAATACAGTTATGAACTTTTTGAATGTCATCATATCCATGGTATTTATCCAAAATTTAGAAAATTCAGTTAAATGAATTCCAATGATTTCATCTGATTTTAAACTGGATTCCAGGAACTGTCAATGGCAGAGAATATTAAAAACACAGGCAGAATGCAGATTTTTAATGTAGTCATCTGCACTTCCAGCCAACTACATAAAACAGCTTCCCAGTTTCCATAATTTGGAAATGAAAGACCAAGATATGAGCCCAGATCACATTTCCCTTTTAGGACTTCACATTAGGGGAATTAAGTAGTTTAGCTGGCAGACTTCAGGGTAATTTCATTTGCTGATAAGAGCTGTTGTGAAGAAAGCTAGAAAAGAGTGCCTGCTCTTCCTTTCATTGGGAAGTGATTTTAAGCAGGAGTTTGACTGCTGGCCTTTATTGTTGCTCCATCACAATTGTGCATCTGTTCCCAGACCTGTATCTCCACAACTCTGGCTTACAACACACTTAAACTTTAACCCTGGACATTTATGATGTTTAGACTGGAAATATTAATCCACTCTACATGCCTACACACTGCTGATGCATTCCCAAGACTTGAAGATTCTTGTTGCAAAAAGGAAAAAAATCTAGTTTAAGAAGTAAAGCCTTGAAAGTCAAGAGTTGTGCCCATGCTAGTGCACTGTAGACTGCATTGAGTGTATTTCTAAAACATATAAAATTAACTTATCTATTTCTTCCTCTCAAATGCATTTCTCCCACCCAAACCTTCCAAAGGATCCATTATCCTAAGAATTTAAAAAATATTTATCAACCCTGTGCTCAGAGCTTTAAATTTCCAACACTATTTGAGTCCATTTTTCTTTTCCCGGAGTCTGGCAGTCTTGCCAGATTAAGATCAAATCCTTTGATTAAAACCAAGCAGCTATTCATTCAAATTGGGCAACAATTAATACTTCCATTTTCCCATGGGCTAAATAATTGCTTTGAGCACATAAACTAATGCATTTAAAGTTAAAAGATTATATTCTGTTCACTGCTCTTATCCAAAGATAGTGTGATCTATCAAAAAGAAGTATTGCTTCAACAGGAAGGCCTATGACAGGACAGATACTCATTGCTTGCTTTCATTTCTCTTCAGATATTCAAAGGCAACAGTTCTCTTTTCTCCACCTCTTATTCATTTTTAAGTACCTCTCAATAGATATGTACATGAGCAAATCAAATAGAATTAAAAGTGGTGAATATGCAAAAAAGTATGCAAAAGGAGAAGATTAGCATTTTTCAGCACTCCTTTTATTTCAACACCTGCATACAGAATTTCACTAGAATGGATATTTTTCTGTTTTACCATCAGCCCAGCACTTTGCCACAACTCCCAGTCCCAGCTTACTTGTATAAGAACATACCACTAAAGGAACTAGTGACTATTCGTCTTTTTTAAATAACAATGAAAACTGGATAGTGTGGAGTGATAGGGGATGAATTCCACCATCCATTTCCAGGAGAGACGCATCAGGAATTCTTCAGTTTCTGGTTTTCAGAAGGTGAAGGGCCTAGCACACTGTCACTTGGTAAACACACTTTTTCAATTACCCAAAAAGTTGTTCGCAATTTTTAGAGAAGTCTGGTTTTAAGGAATTATTAATGTCTACAGGATGCTATGAGCATTTGTGCATTGATGAAATGAAGCAGGAACACATTGTTTTCCTAGTATTTAAATAAATTTACTCTATACTGAGGCTTTTAAAAATAGCTTCCCATTAGGATATTTGTGAAATGATAAGAGCTTAATTAGGATGCTGTCCACAGGAAATCACATTATTTAAAGAACATACTGTATACCTAGAAAATGTCAAGTGACTGTGTCATTGCTAATTAACTGTATTTTTTTTTAAACAAAACATAGAACATCAGAGTATAACAGCAGTAAAACCTTTGGGAGTGTATTATTGTTCTCTTATGTATCTTTTACAGACAGCTTTTTATCAATGCTCCTCAGTCCACTTGCAAACAGGGAAGGAAATGCACCAGGTGGTGAGATGAACTGTTCACAGTGGCAGAGATGGGATCAAACCCATTCTCATTACCCAGCTGCTAGCTTGATAGCCTCCACTATATATTGGTGATGATGTCAGATCAAAGCAAGTAATGTCTTATCAGAAATGGGCTATTTTTTACTGGACCTCTTCTTTAAAGATATGTATGTTTGTTCCAGTATATGACCTGGTGTTCAAAGCTGAGTATAACATTCAATTATTTTAAGACATTTTTGAGTAAAACTTATTTAGCAGCTGGAATACGCTTCATAAGTAGCCTGCAGAAGCTTTTAATCTCAGACCTTACTGTGATCCCAAATACTTTTTTGACTTCTTCTTTCCTTATGTCCTTGTGTAACATACTCAGTGTCAACTGTGTTTGATTTTAGAAAAAAAAAAATTGAAATGAAGACTCAAAACCTACACAGGAAATTTTTTCACTTCTAAGGGTTGGACTGAATGCCTTTTTAAAGATGGTACAGAGCCTAATTCTCTTGGATACAAAGTCCTCAGTGTTCTCTGAGCTCTTTAAAAACACAGATTATATCTGTAAGAGCTTCTAGGCTGCTCAGCAACTCTTGGACCAGAGGGTGAAACAGAAATTTGAAGGTCTGTCTATTACTATAATCCCCATACTTCTGGCTGGTGGCCTCAATGGAAAAGAAACAGGCAAATATACTTTTTTCCCATCCTTTCTTGCACATAATGGAAGAAACTGGTAGCAGAGAGTGAAGACAATATTTTCATTCCTTCTGTGCTGGTTTGAGGCTAATTGGAATATTTTAATAGACATTAGATTATAGGCTGTGAAAAATAAACAATGGTGATGTCTCCTTCACTCATAGGTTTACTGAGAGGTACAAAATCAAGGACACAAACAGATAAGACAGTAGCTCTCTGTCTGCAGAGTCTTATCTCTCTCTCTCCTTGGCTTCTAGTGGGATCTGTGTAAACCAAATAATCAATTTCTGCTTCTAACTCCCCTGGGATCTTCCCTGTTTACCTGGCACATAAGGCAGATTTTGGGATAAGACTGGGAGGTGGGGAGAAAGTGGAAGGGTGGTTGGGAACCCCTCTTGGGGACTCTGATCTCTGGGATGGGTACTGTGTTTCTGTATTATCTTTTTAATATATATAGCTGTAAATATTTGTAATATATTGTAAATACCTGCTTGTATATTGTGCTAAGCTGTAACTATAAAGCTTCATTCCTTAACTTCCAGCTGGCTGAGTTTAGTCTGGGTGAATTCCAATGTGTGTGTGTGGGGAGGTGGGTAACTCCTGAACCATCACACCTTCCAAGAACACACAACTATTCAAGTATCAGTCTGTCACTATTGCACAGTTACAATTTTTTTTTTAAACCTTTTTTAAAATTTTCTTTCAACTCGTTGTAATGGAAGTAAAGTATTAAGAAGCAATGCTTTGACAAGAAAATCAAGACAAGAAACTGTTCCTTATAAAATAATTATCAAAGACTAAATAAATTTTAACAGGGATATCCAAACTTTAACCTGGTAAATAATGGTGATTCCAGAAAGAGGACACAATTTTTATATAGTATGATGACACGTCTTGTTTTCTAGAATTTTAGAATGCTTGTGAGCATTCTGCAAGATTTCAGCCAACACAGACTGTTTTAACACCAAAGCCTCCAAGAAGTAGTTGTATTTCCTATCTTTATGTGCAGCTGAATTTTATCCAAGGCAGAGAATGTAGACTGGCTGTCAAAAGCTGGGAGCTGCAGAATCCAGACACAGCATTTTTTGCTACATTCAATTTATCCTCCTTGTTTTTAAAATAAGGAAAATTGTTGCTGAAGGTGCAGGCAGATAATTTAGCTTGTGTAATTTTATTAGTTTTACTTATAGATGGGGTTGTAATTTGTAATCTCCACAAGGGCACAGGATGAAACAAGTTCATGACCTTTGTACAGGCAGAAAAAGAATTTTCTAACTATACATTGGAACAACAGCCATCAAGAGTCCAGTAATGAGCTCATATCTATCCCAACTGGAAAACAGACAGTTACTAACACATTATTTAGTTTTAACAAGATTCTTTTACCTTGTTTTTTAAATTTAAGTCAATAAAGTTTAACTGCAACGTAAGACCTATGTGGTACTGGGCCTTGCAGTTTCTATTTTCCAGAACACACCAAGAGGTAAACAACTGGAAAAGTGCCAAGAAAAAGTTTCTAGTCCTTGTGAAAATTCAGGTATAATCTATGTAATGGGGCTGACTTTATTGTTTTGATGCCATTAAAATTGAGAACATTGGAAACCAGTCCACTCCAGTGACTCAGAATAAATTGCCTCTGAACATGTAGTTTGTCAAGCTCTCAGCATGACACTGAGATCATGCAAATTTACACCTGTCCTATCTTAATTCTCCCTCTACTGAAAAAGTTCCATTAAAGGAAGTGAGTAGTCTTCCATCTGCCATCCCATTTCCTTACACATCTGCTCTGCCAACGTGAAGAAACAGAGCAAAGAGGCAGAGGTTTGCCTCCTCCCACATCTACTCTGGCAACATCAAGAAACAGAGCAGAAAGGCAGAGGTCTCATCTTGAGTCCATGGACCACAGTTTCTAGGCAAAAGAAGTTGAGAAAGCCATTTTTACTTTGCAAACACGACCAAATAACCGTGTTCTCACAGGAACTGATTATCCTTCTTGGAGGCCTGGGCACTTATGCATCTCTAGAAGAAATGAGCATTAAATGCTGCCTTTCCATTTTGTTAGTGCTTTCTCCCCCCCTTATCAGCCCATACAGCTCTCAGCCTTACCCTAATTGCAGAAACAGAAATTTCAAAATCATTTATTACTCCTTGTCCTTAAAGCACTCTGTGCTTCCATTTCTCTCTTATTATAAGAGAAGAAAATGCATAATCAATTGCCTGGTGCCTGTACCTTGCAGAGAAATGAACCTCTTAGTATGCACTCTAAAATGCCACAAATAAATAGAAGATGCTAGAACACAGTCTGGCCACATGGGGCAAAGACTGTAAAAAAATAAGCATCAGCTTCACATCAGAAAACAGGAAAACAGGAAAAAGGAAAATGAAAAGAGTGTCTAGAAGTATTCTTAACAGATTTGTAAGCAAGCACTCCCAATGAAACTAGACAAAGCCATTCATTTTACTTGCTGCTATAGACATACCTCAGGTGCAATCAAAAGCTGATCATGGGAGTAAAGGCTTGTGAAGACAATGGCAAGTACTCAAAACCCTACATTTCTGCTACAGAGAAAGCACATATGCCATTCCTATATAAGCTTACATCACACATGAAAACTCAGTTAACATCAAATCTCCCCAAGGGATATGATAGAGTCACCAACACTGGAGGTTTCCAAGATGCAACTGTACAGGGTACTGGATAATCTTATTTCTGCTCCCTTTTCCATGATCTTTTGAGGTCCTTTCCAACTTAGGTTGTTCCATGATTCCATGATTAAAGCAGAGAGGTTTTCTACAGTCTTATAGTGATTTAGGACTTGATTTGGTCTTGGAACATTTCAGGGGCAAGTATTACTTTCTTATCATTGTGAAATAAGTTTGACAAAACCTTCAGTGTCTCAGAAACTGCAACAGAGCCACTGTTCAGACTGAGGCTCTGCACAGCAAGAGAGGCTAGCAGTAACAGCAAGAAAAAAGAGCTCAGTCTGAAAACAGAATGTGCCAATATCCTAAGAGAAGAAAAATCTACTTAGCAGGAGGTGCTATCTTAATATTGCTATCCAGCAATCATCTGTTGACAAACTGTTAATTGACTGAGCACAGCATCCACCAACACAAGCGAGTGTTGAGGAGGACATGGGTTGTCTAACTGGATGCATTCCCAATCTGTTATCACATTTTTTGAAAGATAAGTACACAACTGGTTCACCATACAGAAATGGAAATCACACCTGCTCCAAGCTGTCATTAACATGCTGCAATGCCAAGTAACTGAGGAGAGGTAGAAAATGCAAGTTGTGTTTGCATCTAGAGCAGGCATTTGCCTTCACCTCATAACCAGACCCTACCGCAGTTGGTGCAGCATCAATCAGTCTACAGAATGCTAAGAAGAAGAAGAAAAAAAAAAGTGTTAGGTACTTCTTACAGCCCCAAATCTATGGGAGAACCCTCTGGTTCTGAGGCCATAGATTTAAAGCAAATCTAGAACTATTTTTGCAACACAATGAATAATTAAGTTGCAGAACCTATTGCTAAAGTATCCAAGAACCATAAATTAATTTGAAGAGGGAATAAGCAAATTCAAAAAACTCCACTGCTGACAATTAAAATAAATTCAATGCTCCAGAAAGTTTTATAGGTGCCAGGTGTTTCCAAGATGAAATGATGTTATGCACAGTCTGAGCTTGTACTCTTTCCCTAGGACTTTGTTGTTACTCCATGATTAGATAAGACTCTTTGACATAAATTTGTCTGATCCAGCCTTGCAATTCTTGTCTTCAGTTTGAGCCAAGTGAGAAAGAGGAGCCCAATCTCAACGTCAAGAATCAGGGAAGTTCCACAAACTCTCTTAATCTTAGCAACATTTTTTTTTCTCTTCAACTCCATAGATTCAGGATGAGTTGTCACATGGTATTTGCTATTTAACATCCCTCCCTACGTTATGCTGATACAAAGGTGTTTTTAAAGGCAATCACCTGTATGATGTGTAGTGATCAGTAGAAATTAAGAGGATGTATTGGGGAAAACCCCTTTAGCTCACATGTCATATCATGCAGTCAAAGTACATGTGAACACAGAGGTAGAATGGCCCTCAAAAAACCCAGTGTGTTTCAAACCAAACTCCTGCATCCATCGAGGAAATTTTTCCTGAGGATGAAATAAAAAATAGGCTGCAAAAATCCTATTAGAGAACACATCAATACCACATTTGTCCTTAAATGAAGAATGGCTATTTAGAAATTGAAGAGCAGGAGGTATTTGTTTTGTCCAAATAAAGTCCTGAGAACACATATCAGAAAATACAATTGAGTTGTTCAAACAATACAACAAGGAAGCACATTTAACTCTGTTCTACCCAGATGAGCTTCATGACCTTGGGCTACATTACTCTGCATCACTTTAACTAACCTTACAGAAATATTCAGGATAAAAATATATTTAGTGTGCACACAGTATTATGTGTAAGAGGGCTTACACTGACCTTTTCAAGCCTCTTAACACCAGAAGCTACAAAGGAGACTGATTTGCCTCTATCTTTATTAACATAAAACCTCTCAGTGTTACTTTCACCTGGATGCCTTGAGAAACAGACAACTGAACAGAGACTGCAAAGCAGTTTAAAGATAGGAAGACCTTCTGCAAACTGCTGCAAAACAGCAAGATCTATTGTAGAACATGCTGGCAGAGGGGAAGATGTGTTTCAAGTCAGAAAGAAAAGAAACACTTATCTGAAGAGATATATATTTTTTCCTGTGTGGTCATCCTTAGAAAGTAGAGGAGACTTACTCCCATTGTTTTCTTATGCCTCAAGGGGGTTCAAAAGTTCAGACTTTCTTCCTCTCAGCTTGTATTTTAACAAACAGCCTTTCCATATTTTTGAGAACAAAAGCAGGTTGGCAGTTTAAGCTGTGAAAGCAGCATGGCAATCTTATTATGTATGCCAGGTTTGCTATGCTTCCATGAAGAAAAAAAGTGATGCTAATTAGAATACTACCATAACTTGTTGGATGAATCCAATTAAACAAGTGCTGAAACTGCAGCACTTTCAAAAGCTTTACCTGCATCTGGCCTAGGTACAGCAGAAGAGATATCTTCCTTATCTGATTTCTCCAGGAGACTGCTGCTGGCTACCCGTGAAAGCTAGATGTTATTCAAATGAGCGTTTGATCTGAATGTGATACTTGTACTCATTCTTTCTGCTCTGTCATACAGGATACACAAAAAGCTCTGGCTTTAGAAAGCATTAAGTATCTCACTTTTCATCTCTCTTTTCCTGAACAACTGTCAGTAATCTCCATCTCTCTCCAGGCTGAAAGCAGATAGGTTCTTTCAGAAGATTAGTTCAGCATGCAGTAATCTGTTTCTCTAAACAGCCTATTCTGAACTAGAGGTGCAAATCTGTAATCCTGTTGGTTTCATTGAGAGGAGCCTGTGACGAGGATACATCCTCATAACAAAACATGATACAGCATTTGCTTTTTGAGAAGAAAAAAAATCTTCTTTTGCTTAAACCCATTAAACTCTAAAAAATAAATAAATAAATTAGGAAAATAGTGGACTGCCCATTTCCAGAGATATTGCAAAGCAAGACTAGATACTTCCCAGTGTTACTAACTGCTCAAAAAAATCTCAGCTTAACTTTTCAATATGACACTCCTAGAGTTAGGGGGACTTCTGGAAGTAATCACTCATAAGCTTGTACGTATATAGACCTCAAAGGTCCTTTTTATCTGAGAATACAGGCTTCAGGCATGAAAGCAAGAATTCAGTTTATGGTGGGCTGTAGTTGACAAGAAACTATTTGTGTTCTCTTAACGCTTTCTTTAAATGTAGTTGTGACTTGATTTTTCATAGCTGTGTTCACTACTGCATCCAGCAAACTTTCATCAAAGTCAGCAGCTATCAACTCTTGAGAATAATCTTAGATCCCCACTGTCAGATGTATGAATACATAATTAATTTTATAGCTCTGGGAAGGAAAATGCTATTTTCAAACTGCCATGGTTCTTCACTGTATCTGTTGCAATGGCTCTTAACATCACAGATTTTTTTAGACTGTTCACACACTACAGCAGTTTCTGACTTTCCACAGAGCCTGGATTAGCAGATAATGCTCTGCATATTTTAAGTCTATAATTCTAAGATTTTCCACTTAGTGAAATAGACTTCAGGAAGCCATTGTTGGATTTGTTAATTGTTAAGCCCCTTTCTATAACATACTCCACCCCCCCCTCCCCTCCACTCCCCCCTTTTTTTCTATCTATAGAAGGTTCTGGTGATTACTTTACTGATAAGCAAATACAGACCAGAAGAGGAGGAGTGACCATTTGAGAAACATCTTCATTTTTGTCAGAGATCCTTGAAAAATAAGAAAAGAATGTAAAAACAGCAGAAGATTCCTGTTGCAGTAATCTCAAGAAAGGGGCTATCCCTTCTCTTCAGTGTAATATTCATGTTAATGAATAGTACTGAACCCCTAAAAAAACCATTTTGGCCATGAAATACAGAATCCTTATGGGGCAGAGGAAGCAACCTGCACTTGTTACTGACAAAAAAAGTTGTTTTAATTGTCTGGCCCTTTGTTTGTAGAACAGATTTTACTGAGTGGAAAATAATTGAACCACAAATAGCAGCAAATGGTAGGCAGACAGTTAAGAAGACTTACAAAAATATCTGCTGCATTTCCAAATGTCATCCCTCTGTTTTAGAGGATGACAGCAGAGCTGTCTTAGGGTGTGGTGGGATTTGGGTGACTCCCTGCACATTCTTATGGCTTTTTTTTTTTTTTACTTCTGCAACAGCAATCATAGCATAAGAGCAGAAAGTCCTTAGAGCGCTGCATAATTTAAAATATTTTTTACTGTTTTCTAAACTGCATTAATGTATTTTTTACTTTCACCCCGAGGCAGAACATAATTAATTTTCTTCACAGAGATGCATGAAAGGAAGAAGAAGAATGCTACTGTGTCAAAAGCTGAGGTGTGGCAGAACATACTCCATGTGCATGAACCATTATTTAGCTGAAAATTAAATAGGCAATTTGTAGCTATATTCTTACAGTTTGCCCAAAGTACAACTCTCTGAGAAGCGAAATCAGAAAGTAATCTTATTACTGTCGCCAAGGTTCTGTCAGTGTTACAAGTGCCTGCTCAGCCCTTTAATGTAACTGTGTCATGATACCTTTGGCTTCAGTTGCCTTCAGGTTTACAGTCTTGGTAGGTTTCTCACATTATTGCATCACTGAGACAGAAGAAAAATGTCTGCCAGTGAGGCTTTAATTATGAACTGAGAAGCCATATTGGATAGTCATAATTGTCTTATGCTTTCTTGTTTTTACCTATTCATTTATCATTGCAAAATTCACAGAAGTGGGAGAACAAACCGAAATATTAGCTTCAGTAACGTCTCAGTTGTGCTACAGAAGCACTTGGATTGAAAGCTGCTCTGCTGGGTGGGGCACAGAAATAAAACTTCCACCCTAATTCAGCATTTTGAGCAGTGGGACAATTTCATCCCTACTGGGCAAGAGAGCTGAGACTTGAACTATAACTAGGGTCAAGTGTATGTCAGATGGTATATTTGCTTCAGGGACAGGGCTCTGTAGGAGCGATCAGAGAGTCACAGAACTAGAATGCAAGACTTCAATCTACAGTCTTCTTTCCAGAGACAGAAGGGTCTAAAATCAAAGAGGGCTTGCTTCTTCAGCAGTTGCCACTTAGGAGATCCTTGCTTTGCAAGCTGCGTTATTTGTTTGTGCTTAAGTGTATGCCAACATCAGTTTGTTATGGAGTCAGGTCTGTGTACCTGAAAACTACTCTTCAGTAATGTAGCAGACTACATGCCATTTGTGAAGCCAAGATGACTTGTTTGTTAATCAGCTCATAGAGATGGGAAAAAAAAGGTGTTTCAGGGTATGCAAACCTTTGGAAGTGCAGAATATATTTCTGGTTTCACTCAAGAGGAAAAGGCATCAAAAAAGGTCAGGCTCAAGAAGTTATGGATGAAGCTGTAAGACCAGGAAGACTTAATGAAGTGGCTAGGAAACTTTCAGCAATAAAAATAAACCTTTGGTACAGGAATCTTCTGGAATAAGCATCTTAAGACTACATATTTATATCCTTAAAAAATCCTTTAGATTGTTACTATGCATAATCCACTTACTGACCATATCTCTTTTACAATTGTCCACTTGTGGACCTGAACACTAATGAACAGAAAAAGGCTGGCAAATGAGGCTCTGAGCATGTACCAACCTCAATATTAATATTCCATACAAAACGTGCTATTTCTAGGGATCTGCTAATGCATTCTTTGGAAAAACAGTAGCTCTGAAAGAAAGTTTTAAATAAGCCCCACCATCAGCCCACACTTTGGATAAATGTGGACCCCATACAGAATATTCTCTTTCTTTGAAAAGGAAAATGTTAACCTGATTTAGGAAAAAATGACAACCCTGGGAACTACAGAATAGTCAGTCTCACCTCTGTGCCTGGCAAGATCATGGAGCAGATCCTCCTCAAGGCTCTGCTGTGGCAGATGGAAAACAAAGCAGAGGTGATTGGTAGTAACCAGCATGGCTTCACCAAGGCAAATAATGCGTGACAAATTTGGTGGCTTTTTATGATGAAGCCACAGCAGCAGTGGACAAAGGAAGGGCAACTGATGTCATCCACCTGGACCTGAGTAAGATGTGTGACTCTGTCCCACATGACATCCTGGTCACCAAACTGGAAAAACACACACAGACTTGATGGGTGGAGCACTCTCTGGATAAGGAATTGGCTGGATGGTCATGCACAGAGAGTGGTGATCAACAGCACAATGTCCACCTGGAGACCAGTGACAAGTGGTGGCCCTCAGGTGTCAGCGCTGGGACCAGTGCTGTTGAACATCTTTGTCAGTGACATGGACAGAGGAATCGAGTGCACTCTTAGCAATTTTGTGGATGACACCAAGCTGTGTGGCACAGTCAACTTGCTAGAGGGAAGGGATGGCATCCAGAGGGACCTGGACAGACTGGAGAGGTGGGCCCAGGCTGACCTCATGAAATTCAAGAAGGCTAAGTGTAAGGTCCTACACCTGGGTCAGCACAATCCTACGCACAAATACAGGCTGAATGGTGAGTGGCTGGAGAGCAGCTCTGAGGAAAAGAACCTGGGGGTCTGGGTGGATGAGAAGCTCAAGATGAGCCAACAGTGTGCACATGTGGCTCAGACAGCAACTGTGTGCTGGGCTGCAGCAAGAGAAGCATTGCCATCAGGGCAAGGGAGGTGATTCTCCCCCTTTACTCTGCACTCATCAGACCCCACCTGGAGTGCTGTGTGCAGTTCTGGAGCCCCTAACAAAAGAAGGTCATGGAACTGTTTGAGCGAGTCCAGAGGAGGGCCACAAAAATGATCAGAGGGCTGGAGCACCTCTGCTATGAGGACAGGCTGAGAGAGTAGGGGGTTTTCAGCCTGGAGAAGAGAAAGCTTTGAGAAGACCTTATAGCAGCCTACCAGTATCTGAGGGGGGCCTACAGGAGGGCTGGGGAGAGACTGCTCACAAGGTCTTTTAATGACAGGATGAGGGGTAATGGATTTAAGCTGGCAGAGGGGAGATTTAAGCAGGATGTTAGGAGGAAGTTCTTTACAGTGAAGGTGGTGAGACACTGGAATGGGCTGCCCAGGGAGGTTGTGGCTGCTCCATCGTTGGAGGTGTTCAAGGCCAGGTTGGATGAGGCCTTGAGTGACCTGATCTAGTGGGAGGTGTCCTTGCCTATGGTGGGAGGTTGGAACAGGATGATCTTTGAAGTTCCTTCGAACCTAAACCATTCTATGATTCTATGACGTATATTCTAGGGATGGATCCTTTAACGTTCTCTGCACAGGACTCCCACACCCCTGAAAAAGTATATTCTTTACATTGATCACTTTAATTATCAAACCACATATCTGAAAGTTTTGATAGACTTAAATATTTATGGACACTTTGGAAGATGCAATTAATGATGGGATGACAACTTGTTGCTTATTGTGTTTGTATACTTGAAGATTTTTATGACCTTGGTAAATAACAGGACTACAGTTTCAATTTCCTGGAAGCTTGAGTAGTCTTTCTCAGACAATTTGCATTTAAAAAGACTTCCGCTTTGTAGGTCCCAGCAAGCAGATACAAATTCTCATTCCAAAAATCTGCAGCCTAATCCAGCAGTTCAAGCAAAACTTCTGCCAAATCTAACAGAGTTTTGCCTGAACAGGGACTACCACAGCAGGCCCACAATCACTGTCCTACTACCTGAAAGCCAGTTGCAAGCCCTAGATGACAAACTGCATCGAAGGGTCTTTTGACACCAGCAGCAAATGTGCCTCTGGCAACTGTCACATGCAAGCAGCTGCACTGTGAACTGTGGGGATGCTCTGTACCAGATGGAGACTAGGCTGGAAGCAGTTATCTGCGTGGCCCATTTCCTTTGGCACCTGTGACAGCATTTAGTCACCACCAGCAGAGGCTCATTCATAAATACATCCTTGCAGAGGCTTCCCCGTCTGTATGGCACCTCCTTTTTTTGGAGCAGAGAGAAATATTTCTGTGGCCACAAAAGCTACTGTAAAACACAAGAAATCTTCTCATTTCATTTCTTAGTAATGCTGCAGAGACAATCCAGACTGCCAGTGGTAAAAAAATAATTTTTGTTCATTCATCTGGATTTTTGGTCATGAAAAATATATTGTTAGGACTGAGTTCAAAGTCTGCTTTACATTTCAATATAGAAAACCTTTTGAAGTGAATACAATTTTCATTCAAGTAACTAACCTCTCTAAGATCATCACAGTGATTTTAGACTGTAAATGAAAGTGATCTTCTTGCTAGCATTCCAGAAACCATTTGAGATCATAAATGGCCTGAAATGCTTATTAGATACTGGTGACACAAGATGAGCAGTGAGATAAACTCAGATCATGTTGCGTGTAATTCTTCTTTCAAGTAATTTGTTTTAAACTGTCCTTGCAAAAGGGAGAGAAAGAAGAACTACGGTAGCAAAGCTGTTGCAGAATATAGTTACATAACTACATTTCTTACAGATACTGTGCATTTCAGTAAGTTTCCCTGTATAAGCAGATATTCCCAGTGCCCCACAGTGCCTCCTGTAGCTGTTTTCCTTCTTAAAATGGTACTCAGTAAAAATGGGAAAAAACAAAAGAAAAACGCAACCTAACATGTCCATTTTCCTTGGTCTACATAATGCACAGGTCAGTGCCAAAGAAACAGGAGAAACATGCTCAGAGTTGTAGGGAATCAGGAGGATTTTATACCTGTTTTGAAATATTGAAGGAGAGAGACTTGACTTCATTAAAGCTTGAAAGTCACTAGAGAAGACCATACCCTCAAGTCTCAGAAATACTGACATAGATATCAGGCCAACACACCAAGTAACCCTTTGGAGGAGGGGCAGA
Organism: Psilopogon haemacephalus; assembly: GCA_013396835.1. Taxonomy (NCBI): domain Eukaryota; kingdom Metazoa; phylum Chordata; class Aves; order Piciformes; family Megalaimidae; genus Psilopogon; species Psilopogon haemacephalus. Next base: position 128,127 of record VWZI01000251.1, on the reverse strand, counting down.
AATATTATTTTTCACTGCATGTCAAAAAAGATATGTTTTCTTACTGTAGGAGAACATGACTACAAGCTCTGAAAAGGTAGTGCAGATCCAGCAATACATTAGAAAATATTATATTGTTTCTTCTATATCTTGCTGCTTTCATCAGAAGGTCTTGGCACTAAATAGAAACTAATACAGAAAGTTAATAATGAAAGCTAGAATTTGCAGAAGCTTAGCTTGAGAACTACACAGAATAGCATTTGGATTGATGGCTCTGCTGCAACGTGGCTTTGAGATACTTCTCCAAATATTGACTGCAAGCAAGAACAGATTTCATTTTCTCAAATTTGCCACCTTTTCAGGTGAGCTTTTATTTTTTTTCACAGAAAATCTTGTAGTACTGTGACCTTTACAAAAAGTGTGTTTGTGTGTTATAGAGCACATAGTAAATACTCTGACATGGAATATCTGTGAGCTTGGTCTGGGTTTACACCTGTGCCTTTAGGTAGACTCCTTTGCTGCTGAGTTCCTGCAGCATTTGGAATAGGTTTAAAATGAGTATGATTTTGTGAGGATTGCTGCTTACTGTTTGTGAGACTGTCTTGCTGCCTGGGAGTTAAAAAAGCTCTTGCAGCATTCCCAGTACCCAGTGCAGTTTTCAGACAGCCAGTTCTTGTGCAGTCCCTGCTCAAGACCATAGCAGAACTCTGTGTCTACCTGACTATAATCCAGTTTAATCCACTTCTTTAACACAACATGAAGCTGCCAGAAAGGAGCTGAAAAAATGTTATCTTTGAAACAAGAAGTCAATGAGGGTATAAGACCTTGTATAAATATCCATGCCATAGCTAACATATCTCACAGTTTCATGAATTTGGATTTGTGTGTTGTATAAAGAAGAATAAACCCATTGTCTTTAATAGCATTATTTCTGATTTTATTTGCGAGCACAGTCAGAATTATTCTATGTCATTGATGGTTTATGTTGTAAATCATGCCCTAGGTACACCTGTTTTATTTGGGAGCACAGTCAGAATTATTCTATGTCACTGATGGTTTATGTTGTAAATCATGCCCTAGGTACACCTGTGCTCTTCTGACAATTGATAGAAGGGAACCAGTATCACAGTAGAGAGGAATATTGAGCACAAAGAGCCATATGTAAGAGAGCAGAATTTGGCCACAGCTGCTTGCACTAGATTTACCAGCTGATAAAGCTAGCCAGCTTGAGCTTGCATCATAATCTAATAAAAGCCTTATAATACCTTTTCATCTAACTTGTTCAGCCACATACATTAGACTTTGGAGGTGTCAAGTCTGAAAAGAGAATTGTACCTCTGCCTCAGGATATTTGTATTATGGAGGAAAAATATATTGCAAGAAACAGTTCCTTACACAGCAGGAGAATTCCACTTTGGAAAAAAAGAAAAAGAAAAAATAAGTCATGCAATAAAAATTCAGATTATCAGATGTGCCCTGATATGATGCATTCAAAGTTGAGAACTTTTCCTATCTCTTGCAGCCTCTTTCTTTTAAATTCTGAGCAGGCTTGATGGACAGAAAATGACAGATGCACATTAGAGGTGGGAGATGATGTTGTGGGAGGTCTACGCTTAAGTTACACAAAGATAAAGATGTGGAGGAATGCCTGCATGGTAGAGCTCTGTTAAGTAGAAGAACTCCCCAGCATGCACCTCTTTGCAGCACTAGATATTGCATAAGGCTTGCAAATTAATTCCTGTCCTTCTATTTTGTGCCTTGGAAGTAAAGATACAGAGATATCTCTCCACAAAAAGCCTGCCCTTCTGGTTACAGAGCTCATACTTTCTGTCTCAGCTTTGCTGCTGAGCAGTTGTCTTTTCAACGCCACCAAGCAAATGGTTCCTTTAGCTCCTGTGCAGGCATTGTCTGCTTCTAGAACCAGATTGTCTCTGGCATCACTGCTCCCTGGATGTTATGGATACCTCTTGCTGTGGGAAGTATACTGAGCACTGTCATTATGTTCATGCACTACTCTTCCAATCTCTGTATGATAAACTTCACCTCAGTATCTTAGTGTCTTTGCAGATGACATGAAATTAAGCAGATGACACAAAATTAAGCAGAAGTGTCAATCTTCTGGAGGGTAGGAGGGCCCTGCAGAGGGATTTGGACAGACTGAAGAGATGGGCTGAGGCCAATTGCATGAGGTTTAACAAGGCCAAGTGTCGGGTCATTTATCCTGGCCACAACAACCCCCAGCAGGCTGGGGGTAGTGGCTCCCCCCCCCTACAGGCTGGGGGAGGAGTGGCTGCACAGCTGCCTGGTGGAAAAGGACCTGGCGGTGTTGGTGGACATCCAGCTAAATATGAGCCAGCAGTGTGCCTAGGTGGCCAAGAAGGCCAACAGCATCCTGGCCTGTATCAGAAATGGTGTGACCAGCAGCAGCAGTAGGGAGGTGATCATGCCCCTGCACTCAGCACTCGTGAGACCACGCCTTGAGTACTGTGTCCAGTTTGGTCACTGCAGTTTAGGAGGGACACTGAGGTGCTGGAATGGGTGCAGAAAAGGGCGAGGAGGCTGGTAAGAGGTCTGGAAAACATGACCTATGAGGAGTGGCTGAGAGAACTGAGGTTATTTAGTCTGGAGAAGACGAGTCTGAGAGGGGACCTTATTGCACTCTACAACTACCTAAAAGGAGGTTGTAGTGAGGCTGGTGCTGGTCTCTTCTCCTGAATTACTAATGATAGGACAAGAGGAAATGGCCTCAAGTTGCATCAGGGGAGGTTTAGTTTGGATGTTCAGAGGAAGTTCTTTACTGAGTAGAGGATCAGGCACCGGAACAGGCTGCCTAGGGAGGTGGTGGAGTTGCCATCCCTGGAGGTGTTTAAAAAGAGTGGATGTGGTGCTTGAGGCTATGGGCTAGTCAGTAAGGATGCTGGGATGGAGGTTGGACTGGATGATCTTGGTGGTCTTTTCCAACCATAGAGACTCATAGTGATTAGATGCTGTGCTGAGGGATTTGGTTTAGCCAAGGACTTGTCAGTGTGAAACTAATGATTGGACTTGATGATCTTGAAGGTCTTTTAAAATCTAAGAAATTCTGTGATTCTGTGATTCTATAGCTGGACATGCAGGCAAGATTTTTCAAAAAGCTTATATTTTATACTATATTATTTAATAGTACAGGATCAAGGGCAGCCATGCAAGAAGGCAAGGCAGAGCACACACAAATATGCCTGTAGGGATGCACATTAGTGTCCTCATTTAAGAAGCATATACAACAAATGACCAGTGATTTCTATGTTATTTGTTTTTTAGTAATAAGATACATTTTTTCAATGATGAATACCTTTTATAACTTATATCAATATGAATCCCTGCAGTGTCACAGAATCAGAGAAGACTATGTTGTTGGCATTTCTCCCTTCATTCAGGTCTGCCTCACTTACTTGTTCTTTCCATAATGCAATTGAACTTTCCATTTTATAATCAAGATCAGAACAAATGGTTTCCAAATAGAAGTAATAAATCTATTTTTCTCAAATTCTGCCCAAAACATAACTGTGGTTAAGGATATACTTCCATCAACAGCTGTTGAAACCTATACTAACAGCTGGATTTCTAAACATTTCTAAATCACATCAGTGGGAGTATGGCCGTTGGAAAACTATAAGCCTTGAGGTCTGTTCAAACCTTGAGGTCAGCAGAACGAGCCATGTAAATAGGGTAAAAGCTGAAGATGTACAGGTATAACAGAAGCCCAGTGAAGGTAAAGAAGAGTAAGTTTTGTAGAGGACTGCATAACTGAAATAATCACAAAAGCAATAAATTATCTAGCCCAGAGAGCTGCCTTCTCTCAGTGGCCCTCTGTCTTCTCTTTTGATCAACTTCCCATCTCATACTCTTCACCAAGTCTAAATGAGGTGTATCTTCATCTTTGCCAGCCTGCCCTACTTCAGAGGGATTAGCAGCATTGTGACATGTCTCCCCTGTTCTAGGAGCATTCTGTTCTATGGATGAAAGCAACACTCTTTTGTTCCTAAGTGGATTTTGCTTGATCTGAAAACTTCCTCTAGGTTAAATGTGGATAGAAATTACGTATAAATTATTTATAAAGCAAGTCTTTTGCTCTTTTCATCTTCAAGACCTTTTTTCTAGTCCTTTTGAATTCACAGGAACACTCCTACATACTGGAAGTCATCATCTCACATGTTCCTTCTTAGCCACTTCATGGAGATCTGTTTCACCACCCCCTTCATTTGCATGGTTTTAGGACACAAATATAACCATTCAGCAACTTTTACCACACAATAACATTTTCCCCAACCTTCCCTTTTGTACACCGCTGTTTTTAACAAAAATTCTCCTCACTTGGGTTCACCAGATATAAAACCTTTGGGTTTTGGCCAAGCACCTTGTGCTGGTTTCAACTAATTGGAGGATTTGAATGAGAAATTAGACTATAGGCTGAGAGAGGAAAACACTGATGGTGCTACTTCACTCATGGCTTTACTAAGAAAGAAAAAAAAAAAAATGTTAAAGAGTTGTAACCCAAACATAGATAAGTCAGATGGTTTGAGACTGCTTCAGACCGCTCTGGGCTGTGGTAGCTCCTGCATGGCTCTTTCTCCCTGCCTTTTGTAGCTGAATCTGAATAATTCCACTAACTTCTTTCCTGATGCTAATCCCCCTGGCTGATCTCCCTCTGCTTATCTGCTGCATGAAACAGATGGTGAGATAAGACTGGGGAAGGGGGAAGGTGGTAGGGGTGGTGAGAAACCCCTTTTAGGGGATTTTGATCTCTGGGAGGGGTGTGGTGTTTCTGTATTACCTTTTTACTGTATATATCTGTAAATATCTGTTATACGTTGTAATTATCTGCTTGTATATTGTGCAAAGCTGTAAATATAAAGCTTCATTTATTAACTTCCAGCCAACTGAGTCCTAGCCTGGGTTAGTCCAAATTGGGAGGGGGGGGGCAGCTAACTGCCAAACCACCACACACCTCCTCTCTCTCCAAACAATCTACAGAAAATCTGGCATGTTTCTCCAGTTCTTACTGAGCAGCAGATAAAAAGTCCTCTGTATACTATTTCCTCACAAAGGTACTTCAGCCAAGTGTTTGTTCACATAATTTCTACTGTTGTATTTTTCAGTTTTCACTACATATTTTGGAGTTAATCATTACTAAAATACCATATAGTTTTCAAACTCTGTTCAGGAAGGGCACTGAGAAATTAGAGGAAATGCTTATTTTTTATTTTTAGAACTGCAAGAACAGGTAAAGCTCTTGAAAATATGTAATATAGAGACTTTCAGTACAGTCTATGTGTATCACATGAAAGACGTTAGAAGGTATCTGTTCTGTAAGGATCTTACCTACTTAATCCTCAGATGGCATTAATTTTGGTGCCAAGAAGCTTACAGATCAGAAAGGGAGGGATCTCTATGATTCTGGGAAGTTGTCAACAAAAAATTTCTTTGATAAGGACAGGTACTATTTGAATGCCTAGCAAGGAGAGAACATAATTGAGTCATTGGGAGAAGTGACCTACTCTTGAGAAGCATCAAATGAGGAAAATGACTCACTGCTTCATTTCTTCATAGTGTGCATGATTCTATGGCAGGCCTGTTTCTCTGCTCAGAAGGAAGGATGGACAGTGGAAGACTATAGCTGCTGCTAAACTTCTCTTGACTAGGAGCAATCCTTTACTTCTGCCCCCCTGATGCTAATGCTGAATCCACTCCAGAGTCAATAAAGGCTAGATTTATACTCAGCCTTTAAGGAACGCTTTGATTAAAGCCCAATAGTCCTATGGAGGAATATTGAAGTAATGTAAAAGAGCCTCATAAAACAAACAAACAAAACCTGGAAAAGTCCAGAGGTGGCAAATTCTACCACTTCCTGTTCTGCGGGGAAAAGCTCTGAGTGTCTTACCCACAGGCCTTATCAACTGTTGGAGTAACTCTTAGAAAAGTCAAATTATTCCAAGTCATTTCCAGCCAAGCAGGAACCAATTTATCAGCCAGGAAGGCAGCTCAGACCTGTGCAGTGGCCTTTTATTTTTTCTGATCAATTTACAACGGATACTAAGGAAGTTGACTGTCACGATTACCTGAGAGTGAAGTCATTCCACCCAAGGGCAGGACTGCGGCTTGGAGGGACCTGGTCAAACCAAAAGAATGAATCTGACAGGAATCTCACTGAAGTGGGGAAAAAAAAAAAAAATGTACAAAGTTCCGTGTTTGGGATCGGCTAAACAATATGCTGTGGCAGACAGGCCTTTGGAGCCATAGTGGACACTTGATTAAACTGGACTGCAGCCCAACAGAGCTGGTGGCTAGCAGCATCCCAGTGATTATCGCTTTTCACTCAGCTCTCGTAACCCAGCACCTGGAATACGCCATCCCGCTATAGGTGTCCCAGTATATGAAAGACTTCATAAATCTGACCGAGCGCACTGAACGCAGTGCCAGAGTGAGGCGTTTGCCCTACAGCCCTCCCGGGAGCGGCGCTGAGGCTTGAAGCTTGCGCCCGGCCCCGCGAGGTGCGCGAGAGCTGCCAGCAGCGCGCCCCAGGCAGCGCGCGCCTCCCGGCGCAGGCCCCGCCTCCGCGGCGGCCGCTCGCGCCCTCACTTCCTGGGGCGGGCGAGTTGAACATGGCGGCGGGTCGGTGGGGTGGTTATTGGTTCTTTGTAGGCACCGCCGCCGCCCTGCTTCTGGCGCTGCTGTTGCGCCCCGACGCTGCCTCTTCCTCGTTTTCCCGGGCCGGCAGCCCCGGCGAGTCGCGGAGCTGTGTGCAAGTGTTGGGCGGCTCCAACTGGAGCCTGGTGTTGCAGGGCCAGTGGATGTTGGAGTTGTGAGTAACGGCCGCCTTAGAGGCTACGTGCCGGGATGGGGTGGTGGTGGTGGGATTCCCGTCTCCCGCATCAACTCAGAGACTGTCCCGGGGAGCGGGCATGGCCGGCGCGGCCGGCGCCTGCCCCAGCCGGGGCAATGAGAGGCCGGGCGGTGCCGACCTTCCCAGCAGTCGCGCACCTTCCTCGCCTCTGCAATGGCTGGCCCGGGGAGCGGTGGGGAGGAACGGGAGAAAGCAGCCGAGCGGAATCTAGGCAGGTCCACGTAAGGCTTATGATCCCCCCTTCTACCAAGCATTATCTATCCTGAGCCTGTAGACACACGGTCATCTTCCTTGAGGTGACAAAAAGTCAGCTTTCTTCAGGTTTTAGCTCTGGGCAGGCAACAACCGTCCGAGTGCCCCAAGGTTAAGTCGGGCACGTTTCAAGTGAGCCTTTGAGCGGTGTTATTCAAGACAGCTACCAGCTAAGGAATGTAGCGTCAGGCACTGTACCTTGCACTGCCGACCCGTTTCGAACTGTCACTGGTTTCTGTGCAAGCTAGGAAGGCTGAATATGGTAGATACTATTTAGCAAGATCAGGTTCCCAATGTGGTAAGAGTTACATAACATCCTGGTACGCCCTCACTTCCAGCTACCTTGCTCCGGGTTCTAGATAAAGGGAGATGCATCAGATTTCATTAAAATGCTGTGGTTGCGTCATCCTAGTGACGGCTGGAGGAGTTTGTCTGTTTTCGGCTGGGGTTTTAAATGCTTCTAGCTAACTGTAACGATGTCATGGCTTCACTTGTGACATGACACAGCTCTCGAAGTGCACGTATCTTGGAGGCTAGCTCACCTGCTTGTATTTAGAAGGCAGAAAAGGAACTTGAGGTGATTTTTTTTTTTTAAGGCAGCAGTTAAAAATATGGTTTGCCAGCTTTATGCTCATGTGATATGTGTGCTGTGCAGCTTTGAAATTGTATTCGTGGCATGTATGTTACACTTCTATGGAAATGCTTGAGTGTGAAACACACTGAGAAGCTTGTGAAATGAACCAAGTTGCCCGTCAACATCAGAATTCATGTTTCCTCATAAATTCTTACCCATCAGCTTCAGGTTTTGTTTCAGTGCTGAGTTTGAATTATCTTCAGTCTCACTTCCCCGTGGTCTTTACTAATCAGGATCTTACTTGTCACCTGTTGTTAGTGAATGATAGAACCAATTCTGAAATAGCTGATTGAAGGAGCCAGGGATGCCCACTGTTGTGTCTAAGGATTTGAGTTTCGTTCTGAGTCTTTTTCTCTTTTCATTTCTTGCATTCTGAAAGTTGGGGCAACAAGCGATTGTGGAGTGGCAGAAAGTAAATTTGTTTTAAATTCTCAAATTCTGACGCTATAGATTTCTTATGTGGAAGTTATTCTAGGAGAGTTACTGATTGATACACAAGTTGTTGAATCTTAAGGAGGAAAAGGTAATTACAGCAACCAAAACTGTCTATTTCGAAGAGAAAATAGTTAAATAATTAGTTGTGCATAGCCTTGAGGAAATTTTTTTTTTTTCCTTCATCCTTTCTAGTTGGAGTGTATACTTGGCTGACTGTAAATATTTGATTATTCATAGCTGGCGAAACGGCAGGCACTGGAAGTGCTGCTGCATTTCATTGATAAAAATGTTTTCGATAACTTTGTGTCTCGAATTGCAACACTTTTTTGCTTACTGTTACTATTGCAACACAATCCTTTCTGAATTGCTGCAAATGTGTTGCTGGAATGAACTTTTAAAAAATATTTTCGTATTGACTTATTTCTAGTTTGTAGCTGCAAGATAATGATTAATTAATATGATTTTTCCCCCCTTTAATAGTGTGACTGTTAGGAATATAGAAAACTAGTTTCTGGTGTGTTTATTTAAAAGTTGGGTTTTTTTTTTTTTTTTTGTAAACATGACTTGTTCGAAGCTTGTCTGATCTTAATTTCACATCCTCTTCTTTTTGAAGTAGATTAAAATAAACAAACAAAACATTCCCACAAAACGTGTCAAGCCTCTGATTACAAATGAAACTTTTTATATGCTCTTGTCTTGCCTGCAGTACTTTAAGTACTTGCTCATTAGGAAAAATCTCTATTTTAGTTCCAACACAGGGTGTTAGAAGTTTTTGTTCCTGTTTGTTTCAACTGTGTTGTGTGTACTGAAAATGAATGTTGTTATTTTCTGTTATAATTCTATCCAAATGAGAATGGGGAGAATACTGTAAATAGTAGTCATGTTTTCAAGAGTAGCTTATCTTATGCGTAGTGCAAGCCTATACTTTATTTTCTCATTGTCACTTATTGTTTTGTGTTGTCCTGCTATTTAGTGGGCCAGGCTATCACAAGGATTCAGACCTCCCAGTGTTTTTTGTTTGTAGTTTCAAGGGAGCATGGTAAAAATGTAGCTGGATGTTTTGGTACATGGCTTAATACTTCTAAACAGTTGGCTTGAAACACTTTCTGTAAATAAACTTGTGAAGAATTTCACAAATTATTTAAGAGTTACTGTAACTTAGACTGAGATTTCAAGATTTCTGCTGCTTTTGAGAATACAGTCTCTTAGTGCCTTTTGATTTGTTAGTGAAACTGAAATATCCTTGGCATGAGGTGCTTTACTGTTATAGAAAGGGACAAAACACTGTAGAATGATGGAATTTAATTTATCATAGAATGGTGTAGGTTGGAAGAGACCTTAAACATCATCCAGTTCCAACAACCCGCCATAGGCAGGGACACCTCCCACTAGATCAGGTCACTCAAGACATCATCCAGCCTGGCCTTGAACACCTCCAGGGAGGAAGCAGCCACAACCTCCCTGGGCAACCTGTTCCAGTGCCTCACCACCCTCACTGCGAAGAACTTCTTCCTAACATCCCGTTTAAATCTCCCCCTTGTCCTGTCATTACAAGACCTTGTGAATAGTACCTCCCCAGCCCTCCTGTAGGCCCCCTTAAGGTACTGGAAGGTTGCTGTAAGGTCTCCTCAAAGCCTTTTCTTCTCCAGGCTGAAAAGCCCCAACTCTCTCAGCCTGTCCTCATAGCAGAGGTGCTCCAGCCCTCTGATCATTTTTGTGGCCCTCCTCTGGACTCTCTCCAGCAGTTCCATGTCCTTCTTGTGCTGGGGACTCCAGAACTGCACACAGTACTCCAGGTGGGGTCTGATGAGAGCAGAGTAAAGGGGGAGAATCACCTCCCTTGCCCTGCTGGTAATGCTTCTCTTAATGCAGCCCAGCACACAGTTGCTGTCTGAGCCACATGTGCACACTGTTGGCTCATGTTGAGCTTCTCATCCACCCAGACCCCCAGGTCCTTTTCCTCAGAGCTGCTCTCCAGCCACTCACCATTCAGCCTGTATTTGTGCTTGGGATTGCTGGAGTGATTCCAGGAAAGGGCATTGGGACTGGTGAAAAGTCTGGAGAACAAGTCTTACAGGGAGCAGTTGAAAGAACTGGAATTGTTTAATCTTCTCCAGAGGAGGCTAAGAGGAGACCTCATTGCTTTCCACAACTACCTGAAAGGAGTGATACGACAAGAGGACATGGTCTCAAGTTGTGCTAGGGAAGGCTTAGGAAAATGCTATTTACTGAAAGAGTAGTGAAGCATTAGAACAGACTACCTGGGGAAGCAGTCGCCAACACTGGAAGTGTTTGAAAAAGTGTGTAAATGTGGCACTCTGAAAGATGGCTTTATGATCGTAGAGGTCTTTCCCAACAGTAATGATTCTGTCATTCTGCTTTTGTTGGGGGTTGATTTGTTTATTTCTTTTTGTTTTTCTTTATTTTCTGTACTGTGTCTGCTGCAGAAACAAATAGTTGGCACAGTCTGAATGCATTCATTAGAAGCTTGCATTGAAATAAGCTAAAAGGATATATTTTAACATCTTTAGAGTGCAAAATGTTCTTTGAAACTTTTGATAAATGTGTCCCAAGTGTGAAGCATTTTAGTTTTGTATCTTACCAAAAGAGAAAGTATAAGGGGAGGTGTTTTAAGACTTGGAGGGAAGCATGAGAGGCTTTGGCAATGGAGTGTTTTTGTTATTTCCAGGAGGCACTCCTTAGTTCCTTAGTGCTTCAAATGCTGTATAACAAATGCAGATGTCAAAGTTTCAGAAATTGTCAATGTTGCAGTAAGCAGCAGTGCTAACTCCTGAAAAAATCAGATAACAATTTCAAGTTCTTTCTTGTATATGTGGGGATAGGGTGTTTCCTGTCTGTCAAAAACTGAGTGTGCCATTTGAGGGATGTAAAGCAAGTATTTTGATCCTAATTGTGCCAATGTTCAGTTGGCATAGCTGGATCTTACGGCATTATATATGACTGTTGCCATCCCACATCCAATACTGGTGATCAAAACTAAGATGACAACAAATATATATATTTTTAAGTTTAGTGTTATGGCCTCTCGTTGCCAGACTGTGATATGAGCAAATTTTATTGTTTCTTTGAGCTTGAGAAAAAGTCTATAATCTTTTGACTATTATCCATGTGTATTGAATATTCCACTTAATTTAGAAGAAAGGCTCGTGAATGTGAAATGTAAATGTAAATCTTTATTTGGGCCAAATTTGTTTCAAAATCAAATAATACCTTAATAATCTTGAAAACCTCATGACATGAGTTTATGTCCAGAGAAACTGGACTTAGGAAATGTTTGACTTCTGTCTTTAAATTTAGAGCAACAACAGCAGCATTATTTGATGGATGTGTACAGTTTCTTGCTTATCAGTCAAGCTACTGTAATAAAGCATACTCCTTAAAAAGTGTCAAACTATGAATAAAAGCCCTCTATTTGCAAGCATCATGGTGGGAAGAAGCTCTGTCTGTGTGACTTGCTTCCAGAATCTTTTATATAAAAGGCACTGAGAGGCTGTTTCTTGGCAGGATAGGATTTATGTACTGTTTTCAGATATTCTCATATGGAAATATTGATTCAAAACTCAACAGTAGTAGTTTTCTTACTTAAAACCATACATTTCTAGTACAGTAAAATACAACACACGTTTTAATATTGTACTCTTCTAACGTCCAAATGACAAGTTATCCTCTTAAAAGATACTTAGGTTTAAAAGCTACCATAAACCACTCAGAGTAAATTCACTTCTACCTCTTCTGTGAGAAGTTACCTTTGAGAAATTTTACTTGCTGAAATATGTGGAGTTTTGTGGCTGTTTGTATGATGTGAGGAATGTAGGAATTGATACAAAACTACTTGACTGTCCTAACCAACAGATTTACAAAAACCTGTAGAGTGCTTTTCCTGTGTGATTGATGTGTTTATATTTTCTTTGTATAGTAAATAAATTTGAATGTGTCTACAAGTGTTAGAATATTAACGTACTTAATCTGTCTTCCCTTCTTTAGCTATGCTCCTTGGTGTCCAGCTTGTAAACAGATTGAATCAATATGGGAAAGTTTTGCAAAGGAAAGTGAACGTCTAGATATCACTGTTGGAAAGGTGGATGTCACTCAAGAACCAGGTATAGTATGAAATAGGATTTTATTAAAAGGAATTATTCTGTGTAAGTATCACTTAGTCTCTGCAAGTGTCTGCTGTTTTACTGGAGCGCCTGGGATACCATCCAAGTTAGAGAAGAGGTCCCCACTGACTGGAAAAGGGGAAACATAACTCCCATTTTCAAAAAGGGTAGGAAGGAACAGCCAGGGAACTCCAGGCCAGTCAGTCTCACCTCTGTGCCTGGTAAGATCATGGAGCAGATCCTCCTGGAGGCACTACCGAGACAGGAGAATAGTGAAGAGGTGATTGGTTCCAATCAGCATGGCTTCACCAAGGGCAAATCTGCCTGACAAACCTGGTGGCCTTTTATGAACAGGTCGCACCATTAATAGATGAGGGGTGAGCAACTGATGTCATTTACCTGGAGCTGAGCAAAGCCTTTGACACTGCCCCACACCACGTCCTGGTCTCCAAGCTGGTGAAACATGGGTTTGATGGGTGGATCACCAGATGGATAAAGAACTGGCTTGATGGCTACACCCAAAGAGTGGCTGCATCAGGAGAAGTGTGGCCAGCAGGTCGAGGGAGGTGGTTCTCCCCCTCTACTCCACTTTGCTGAGACCCCACCTGGAGTGATGTGTCCAGTTCTGAAGCCCCTATTATAAGAGGGATGTACAGAGAAGGGCCATGAGGATGCTCAGAGGGCTGGAGCACCTCTCCTATGAAGACAGACTGAAAGAGTTGGGGCTGTTCAGTTTGGAGAACAGGAGGCTCTGAGGTGGCCTTATTGTGGCCTTCCAGTGTCTGAAGGGGGCCTAGAAAAAGAGCTGAGGAGGGACTTTTTAGGCTATCAGGTAGTGACAGGACTAGGGGGAATGGAGCAAAGCTGGAGGTGGGGAGATTCAGATTAGATGTGATGAGGAAGTTCTTCATCATGAGAGTGGTGAGAGCCTGGAATGGGTTGCCCAGGGAGGTGGTTGGGGCCACATCCCTGGAGGTGTTTAAGGGCAGGCTGGATGAGGCTCTGTCCAGCCTGATCTAGGGTAGGGTGTCCCTGCCCATGGCAGGCGGTTTGGAACTAGATGATGTTTATGGTCCCTTCCAACCCTGACTGATTCTATGATTCTAAAGGAGAAACCTTATCCACATTTTGCTTCTCCATATAGTTCTTATCCGTAAGCTTAAGTTTATAAACTGAATTTGAAGGATTAGAGAGTTGTGGGAGTGATTTCACTAGTAACTACTATTAACAAGGGCTTATTCTCTATTTTAATCTACTTCACTGAAAGTTGTTTCCTGTCTCATTACTCTCTCTCCTTCAAACTGCGGAAGAATCCAGTTCTTTAGCCTCCAGTTACCAAAAGGTTCAGGGTATGGTAGAATTGCCACTGTGTGAGCCTGTTCACTGTGTGAACAGTTCTTAACTGTTTCCATCATGGTGCTGGTTTATTGTCTTGTTTAACAGTAGTGGTGCTTTAAACTATAGGCATTATTGCTTTTTTGGTGATGCATGTATGCAAGTGTGTTTACAGAAAGTTTCTTAACTACTCGGAGAGGCACTAATACCATCTATTCATTCCTTTAGTGCCTCCCTTCAAAGTTCTGAATGTGTTTGTGTAAGCAGTACCAATATTATTTAAACCCCTGAATCACTTGGGAATGCTTCATGCTTCTGTTGGCTTTGAGAGCATGGAAGATTTTATCAGGAGTATTAGACTGAGAATTAGGAGGAGATGTTACTAAAATAAAAAGGCTAAACTTTTATTTTAATTTCCCCACCTTATAAAGTGTGGAAAACATTATTATTTAGAGACATGCTGAACCTGTTAGCTTTATCATGTTAACATTAGGGAAATTACTTAGACTATGGTCTTAGAGCACTGTAAGTTCACAAAAAGATGCCAGTTCTTCTTGACTTTGTGTAGTCTAACCTCTTGTTTAGAAGTATATAAAAAATCTGATGCCAAAATGCTGTTGATGTGAGGCTTTCCTTTAGCACCTATACTAATGACAGTTTATTAAACAGATGAATTTGAATATTTAAATTCTATTGCATAAAGTCAGTTTATGCACATTAACAAAGTGCCAGTTAGTGTGGAGTTAAAACTGCAAGTGGAGATCTGTTATAATCCTGTTTTACTAGTCTAATTAGACAAAGATTATTTTCATTACACAGTGTTCAGATAAAAGGATTTCAATCTTGAAAGTGGCATTTGGATGTGACTGTAACTGGGAAATGCACTTTTAGAAGTAAGACTGTAAAAATAAGATACTTCAGATCTTGAACTATTCTTCCTATTAAAGGACTTGAATGGATGTATTTGGACCCAGAGAGATCACGTGCTTGATTCTATATTTGGTCTGTTTTTCTGACTGCTGAGTGATGCCAGATTCCTATAGATGTAACTTTTAGCTGCAAATGCCTTAAAAATTCAGCTTTCTAATGTTGTTGAGATTCTTGACCTCTGAGGATGTTTGACTTCTGCTAGTCAAAGGACTGACTCCAAGTGATGAATTTGTACCTAAGCATGCATAGTGTATCTGCAATACCCAGTGAAGCACAAAGCCTGAAAACTGTAGCCACTTGTAAAACTAATCAATACTCAAACTTGAAAACAAAGATTTGTTACATTTTTAACTTTTGGTGCTGATGTAATTTTGAAGGTATTAGATCTCCTGTTGGAATCTTTCTGAGTTACTGAGATATTTTTAGTATAGACTTATGCTTCAGTCTTCCTTTCAACTGGTGTACTTAAGTGCTGTAGCTGCTGTTTTTGCTTGCACAATGGCATGTTAATTAGCTTCGGTTATGTAACCCTTTCATCAAATTGAAAGTGGTCAAAATGCATTAAATTAGGGGAAAATCACTAGATGAGTGCAGAGCTGCATAAAATTGTACTTACAAACCCTGCAGGAGAAAGTGACCATTCATGGTGCTTAATTACAGCACAGCCTTAATGGATTTACACTATGTCTTAGTCTCTTCATGAACTAGCTTTAAAGAGCTTCGTGTTTCCTCTTCTTCTTCTATTGAAACATTCAGTATTATAGCAGCAAGTGATGGCAGCTCTTCTGGATCTCAAGGACCTGTATAGCTGTGCTGCCTTTCTTAAGCTCCCTATCACAACATCCGCCTGTGATTTAAAATAATTTCTGGTCTTCTGTGAGCTTTGAGTACTTGTTTGATGAAAGCAACTTTATTTTTAGATGACATCTATATTATTTGAGGGTTTTTTTTGTTTGTTTATTTTTAGGGCGGTGGGGTGGTGGTGTGTGTGTGAATACTGAAGTTGTTTGGTTTTTTTCCTTACTGTTGCTTAGCTGATGACTTCATAATGGATGTATGTCACTGATTTGTAAACAAAGACAGATGCTTAACTGTATTTTACATTTAAACTACTGGCTAGTCTGCGGTTCTATGAAGCACCAGAACAATTTGCTGTTCTTAGCTTCTTGTAGCTGGCTTGCACTTGGGTTTACTGATTTACGTAAGTGTCTTAGATAAACAACCTCAAATTAAAGTTTTTGGGATGCTTAGATGCATTTAAGATAGAGATTTTATATTTTGTATTTTAAGAGCATGGGTACTGGATCTAGGATAGGCTACTTGGAAAAGAAATTTAAGCTACCCTTTTTTTCAGTTTGCCTGACACTAACTTCAAGTGTGGAGATCAATTTCAGTCAGACACTTGAAGCCTGCATTGCTTGGTCCGACCAAACTATCTGTGTGCAAATATTGATTAGAGGAATACATGCAGAAAAATTGTCTTGCAATAGACATTATTCAAGGATGTGTTCTTCCTTAATTTATCAGCAGTATTTAGTGTCTGTTAACAGTTTGTCTTCAGAAATGCTACAAACATTAACTTGTATTTACAAAACAATGTTAAAAGCTATGCAGTGTGCTGCTCTCCAGTCTACAAATACAGGTCTAGGTATTTATAGATAAATCAGAATGTTGAGAAATTCAGGTTTGCTTAACTTTCATGTGTTTGGTTTTTTCCTTCCTTTTCTAGGCTTGAGCGGTCGTTTCTTTGTCACAATACTTCCTACAATTTACCAGTAAGTGTGTCATATTAGGAAGAGTTATGTGTTTCATAACATACTCTTTTTGTTCTTGAAGTGTTTGAACAGTGCCATGGAAGATGTAATGAACAACTGGCTTATTTAATTGTTGACAGTCTCTATGCATTTCTTAGGAACTCAGTGTATTTAGTGAATGTAAGTATGTGTTTTTAATTTATGGTGGAAGGCTGTCCTACAAACAGTTTTGTACCTAGATAAAACTGATGTACTTTTTAGTGTGGAAACAATATTTAATAGCCTCTATGAAAACCTGTGCAAGTTTGTCTTCTAAAATCCTGACAATATGTGAACACTCACTTGACCTTTTGGAAGTTGTCACTAAAATTTCTCATTTGAATAACTGGCTGCATAGGTTGCATGTAAAACAGTACAGAAATTTTCCACTACTTGTTGAATACTGTGTTCAGTTTTGGGCTCTCCAGTTTAAGAGGGACAGGAATCTACTCAAGAGAGTCCAATGGAGGGCTACAAGGATGATTAGGGGACTGGAGCACATACCTTATGAGGAGAGGATGAGGGACCTGTGCCTTGTTAGTCTGGAGAAGAGAAGACTGAGAGGGGATTTAATAAATATTTATAAATATATGAGGGCTGGGTTTCAGGAGGTGGAGGCAGGCTGTTTTCACTTGCCCCTGTGATAGGACGAGGTGCAGTGGATATAAGCTGCAGCATGGGAGGTTCCACCTCAACAAAAAGGGGAACTCTTTACTGTAAGGGTTACAGAACAGTGGAATGGGCTCTCCCAGAGAGGTTGTGGAGTCTCCTTCTCTGGAGACTTTCAGGGCTGGTCTGTATGTGTTCCTCTGTGACCCAAGATAAATTGTATGGTCCTGCTCTGACAGGGGGGTTGGACTTAATGATCTCTTTTGGTCTGTTCCCACCCCTAACATCCTGTGATCTGCTTCTGTTTGGAGTTCTTCATTACTGACTCAATGTTGAACTCTGAAAGATAGGGGAAAATGAAGGCATACTGGCTTTTGGTTTCAGTTCAGGTTATTGTTGGAACTTTAATAAGGTGATGTCCTCATCTGAGGCTTTTCTGTAGTGACTTTAAATTCCTCTGTAAGTGTTAAAAATGGATCAGAAAAGATGTTTGCTATATCTCTTCTTCCATAAGAAGATGCCATACTTGAAATTGAACACTTTATTAAGTCACAGTATTGTGAGTCATGCATATATATATGTATATAGATAGATAGATACACATACACTCATATATGCATAGTTTTAATTTTGAGCCATGTCTAAGAAATGGTTTGGTTTTTAACCTTGTATGCTTTATATTTGCTGTTGTGCAAGTGATGCTTAAGAAAAAGAGCAGTTTCAATTAATAACAAAAACTATTTGGGAACGGAGACCTTCCTTCATAATTTAGTTTCAAAAAGCTGAAAATGCTTAGGTGTTCCACTCCCAGAGCAAGTCAAATCTATAATGATCCTGTGTGTGTGTTTGTTTTGTTTTTTACCATAGATCCTATATGAGGCCTGTTGATGCCTTTTTCTTTAATTTTTTTTTTTTTTTTAGTGCACACGATGGAATATTTCGCAGATACCGAGGCTCACGGACATTGGAAGATCTTGAAAGTTACATTTTAGAGAGAAAGTGGGAAGCTGTGGAGCCTGTAGCAGGATGGAAGTCTCCATCTTCTATAATGTAATGTTTTGTTTTTATTAACAAGAAATGTGGTTTTATTCATTATGGGCGCTATGTTGACAGCTTAAATACAAAAAGCCTCTGTTTCCTAGTTGTGTAGGCTTTGCAGAAGCAATCTGTATTGACAGCCTGCTTTCTTGTGTCTTACCTTGGAAAGCAGTTATTTTCTGCATTGCTTTTTTTTTTGTGTTTGTTAAAGTCTATTTATGTGGTCTTTGAAAATTATATATAGAGTATTATGTAAGTGTCAACTTTAATATCTGCTGAACATTGCGATCAAAAGCATGTTTACCTAGATTACTTCATGATACTTGGGATGGACATCCTTCGTCTTTAAGGATCCCTTCTTTAATTGTTTACCAGGAACAAATGTGTCCTCCTTTGGAAACAGTGTAGTACTTGCACAGTTTATCAGAATCTGTTTTCAGAGCATTGGATTTGCTTTGAAATAGTGTAGAGTGCTCGCATGGTATAAAGGATGAACCAAAGATGTGAATGGACCATATTTCATTATGGCAGAAGCTGTTACATGCAATTCACATCAGAGTCAGATCCAGTGAGTGTCATCTTTTTTTTTTTTTTTTTTTCCCCCCTTTTTTTTGTGAGCGAGGAAGAGCTGCAGGATACTTGGTAATGGGGAGAGAAGCTACAGGGCAGTATGGTGCTGTGAGTTTGGGAAGAAGTGGTTATGACAGTGCTGGGGTAAAGGTGTGTAACTTCTGTTTTTTTCATTATGTTCAAATACCATATTTCAAGTCACTGTTTCAGTGCTTTGCATTGAGCTGGTTTAAATGAATACAATACAGAGAAAAGTTTTATTTGAAGTAGCTTTCTTTGAGAATTGCTAGGGCATGCATAGTAGAGTCCCTTTCTGGTTTGTGCACGGTTTGCTGCATATCTCAGCTCCTCTCCAGCTTAGAAACTATTCCTTACGTTTCTACATTTTCTAGGATGCATGGCATGGCAGGGCTATTTCACTTCTCCAAATGGATCAGGGTAAGTAACTGTGTGGTAGAGTTTTCTGTACTCTGTTTTTAGGATTACTAGAATAATCTGTTTAGAAGTCAAAGCCTAACTGAGTATTTCTATTATCCTCTTATGAGAGTTAATTTTTCCTTTAATTTACTGTACATTGGGCATCTAGTATCTTTGCACTATAAATTTTTCTAAGACTATCAGATTACATCAAAAATGGCAATTTGATTGTAAAGATTATCATTGATACTGAGCATACTTTCTGTTCTTATCTTGATGTATTTAAAATGCTCTCTCAAAGTGTGCTAGCAAGATAAAGTTGTTTTTTGAGAGCTGCTGCAAAAATGTTTGTAAACGTCAAGAATAAATTTAATATCTACCAGGTTCTCTCACTTAATACTATTCCTAGAGATTATATCCAAGTTTGTTTTCAATGTTGTAAATCATGCTGTCTTGTGATTTGTATGCATCTAGTCTATTGTACATCAGAAGAGGGAATAATGCTTTTATGTTTTTTAATAACAGTTTCTTTATCTGGACTCCATACCGTTCACATAGGAACAGAAATTTGGGCAGCAATTACAGAAGTGAAGGAGAAATGCTTAGTGTCCACTGAAGTGTACTTTGAACTTAAAAGTATTTCAAGATACTTTCATTTGGGACCTATCATTGTTTTTCTCTTTTTTTCCCCTGTAGTATGTAAATACTGAGAATTTTCAGACTTTTCCAGTTTTGCTGAGGAAATGAACTCTTTATTAAGATCTTGAAGTGCAGCCAAGATTGAGTGACTGTATTTGATTTTACTAAAAGGTCTTTATATTTGTAATACGCTAGAAAAAGAAATGTAGCAGAGAGTTTGAACAGAGTTTACTTTGCTTCCTGTAAGCATCTAATTAACTTAGAATCAAACAAAGCTTTCCATTGTTATGTTTCCTTTGCAAGCTAGTTTTGATTCTTTCACTGGGTAGTATTAACATTTTATAGCCTTCTGGCATGACTCTTCCATGATTGCGGTGTAATGTTGTCTCTGTGTAGATTCCTCCCTGAAAGATTAAATGGCCTGGGAAGTAACTTTCCCTAATTTGCTTTCTGCTTTGATGAATCTTTCAGCTGTACATCTTTTCACTCTCCTTGCTGTGCTATCCTTACATAAGCTTAAAAAATATGACATTACAAGGTTTTTTTTTGTTTTTTGGGATTTTTTTAGATATTAATAAAAAAAAAAAACCAACAACAAAATAACTCTCAGAAACATTGATTGTGGTTTGTCTTCTAATGGATATTCTCTTGGAAGAGATCTAATACCACAGTTTATTTCCTACCAGAATATCTGTCTCATTGTAATGCTTGTTTTGGGCAATTGCGTTTGTATGTCTGAATAACAGATTTCAGTTTCAAAGAAACCTTAATATTAGTTTTGGATTATTCTCCTTGAATTTGTAAGTGAAATCACTTGTGCAGTGTCTGCTTAGAATGGGTAGCTCCTTTCAAAAACCAAAGAGCTTGGGTAAGAGCTAAATAGCCTAATTACAGTTAAAGAATTAATTCCCAGGCTTAAGTATGTGTTTTGGTCTTGTGCAACTTTTAAGCACACTCCACTTGGCTTCCCATATTTAGTTCTGGGAATAAAACTCTTTATAAGGTTATGTTATTTTTCACTTGATGGTGTGCTGTTGAAATGGGTGTAAAAGGATGCTTACTTTTAACCTGACTGGGTTACTTTTTGGTTCTGAAATGCTGAAGTGTGAAGAGTACCTTTCATTTTGTATCATCAGCTTCTGTTGATGGTGTGACTGCCTTTATTTGGGATGGCATACTGTGTGGTCTCCTGCCTAAAAGAGAGGCCCCAAGAGCAGATGCACAGGTTCATGCCACAGCTCCATCTAACACAACAGTCAGTTTCTAACAGTTGCTACTTACAGAATATAAGGCTAAGGAACGTGGTGATACTTTCCCTCTTGCTCCAAGGCTTCCCTTTAGATTTATCTGCAGTAAGATTACATATGGCATTTCCAACGCTGAGTAGCTTAAGTAAAGAATGCACACTTTCTTCTCTCTAAAAAGCCTATTAACATGAATAACTTAGTAATGAAAAACAAGATTTAATGGTAGCAAAAGAATTACAGTATGGCATTTAACTGTCATCTTCTCCTTTCCAGCAAATTCACAACTATCTCACTGCCACTCTTGGAATTAATGTTTGGATTTCTTATGCGATCTTCATCTTAGCTACCTTATTGATTAGCCTGTTCCTGGCTTTGGTAAGAAAGCATATTACTTAATTTTTCTCAGTTACCTAGAACTTCTGCTCATAAGATTTACTGAAGTATGTTATTTTGATTATATATCTCTTCTCCTTGGTATTTGGCTATAAGACGTGGGAATGGTTCCAAGGTAGTACAAGGGAAGTTCTAACTGGACATTGGGCAGCATTTCTGTACTGAGAAAGTGGTCAGACATTGCAACAGGCTTCTTAGAGTGGTGGTCAACGCCCCAGACCTGTTGGTGTTTAAGAAGCATTTGTTTGATTCCTCTAATAATATGCTTTAACTTGGTCAGCCTGAATTGGTCAGGCAGTTGGACTGGATGATTGTTATAGACCCCTTTCAGTGAAATAATTTATTCTTTCCTATTAGAAATCCTAAGTATTCAGTACTGCAGATTCACTCTGTAGTATTGTTACCTACTTCTGGTACAGGTTGAGACTGGTTTACTTGAGTTAACCTTCTTGTGAAATGCATCATTCAGTTTAGGGGATGGACTAAACAAATCCAAACAAGTGATTTTTATATTAGCCTTTTTATCTAAGACTTCTGTATTTAAGGATTGAATGTATATACTCAGAATTATGTAAAGACTCCAACTTTTAAAAAACCACAGGCTTTATGGGAGAGATTTTTATTAGCTGAAGTGGGATTGTATTTGTGGGAGTTAGCAATGTAAGTATGCTGCTGCACTGTTACTGAATGTGAAAGGACTAAAATATCTTTTTTAAAGGAATTTGAAGATTTGGGGGTTTAGTCAGTTTATTCTATTCCAAGGCATAGCTTTATGGTTACAGCTTGGTGTTAATAAAATCTGACTTCACTTCTATCTTCCTCATGATCTTTTGTTTGAGTTCTCATTAGTATTTGAAAAATCGGAACCCTTTTGTTAGTAGGCCAAGGTGTTAGATCATAGGCTGGGCTTGATTATCTCAGAGGTCTATTCCAGCCTTAATTATTTAATTTTGTAGCTGGAGCTAGTGCATTTGTGTATCCATCTCCAAGACACAGAACACTACTCAGACAAACCTATTGAGTAAATGTGAATGCTAAAGACCATAACCTGGGCCCTCTGTTATTTCATCAGTGGAAGAAGTTCAAAGTTTCTTTACCTGTCCTACTGGGATTATTTCCTCTTAAAATATAGGAATAAATGTGACTCTGCTCTCTCAAATATCATCTTAAATGAAAACTGAGCTGGAAAAAGAGATATGGATGGGCACAGAATGTCTTTCAGACTAGTTGCTTGGTCCATAAGCATGTTCTGCAGCTGTGAAGACCATTTAAAACCATTATGCTGATAAGTAGCTTAATGAGCTGCTGAACTGCTTTTCCATGTTGGAAGTGTAAAAGTTGTTTGGAGCTGTGCCCTTCAGCCCAGATATTACTGTTAGTGAAATAAAAGTTGCATGAGTATATTTCTCAGTAGTACAGAGAAGTGATTTGAAAGCACTCTGTGTGTATTGAGGCAAAACTATGCTTTTTTATGCGTAACATGTAATGGATATCTATGAGTGAACGTCTTTCGTTACGCAATTTAAGCAGATGCTTTTTTCTAAATGGTAGATTTTCAGCTCTAAATGAGTGGAAATCAAGTTAGCATAACTAGAAGCAAACGGATGTGACGATTTAAAACCGTTTCTTCTTCCTTCACTTCAATACAACTCCTAATTGAAAAAAAAAAGAAAAGTAAGTTACTCAGCTTTTTCTAAAATGCTTTTCAATGGTTGAAATGCACTTTAGAATAGTATCATCTGCCCTGCTCTTAATTCTGCATTATTCTTGGCATGTGACAATGAGACACAAATATCTTCCTTGCATTTTGACTGTATGTGTTCTGGGCAACTTTAAATACCAAGCACAAAAGTTGGCAGTACTCATCCTGCACTGAAGAACCTGGGGTAGGAACGGAATAACATTCTGAAATACAGAAATTCTTGACTAAGATAATTTTTAAAGTTTGAAAGAAACAAATCCTCAATGGTGTTCTAGGCCCCTCTTATGATGCAAGCAGTTTCAATACTGAATAAATTTAGGGAAGTAGGAGGCAAACAACTTGTAGTAGAAGGCAGAGAAAATCGGTTGGTGTGCAGTGAGAAAACACTTTTTTTCCATGGTTTTATTTAGCTCTTATCACTAAGCAAGATAATACAATTTTAATAATGTTTATTGTCTACCTTAAAAGAATTAGCAGGAAAATATTCAATACTGCAGGAACTGCTGGGATGATTTGCTAATGTTTTTTTCTTTTACACAGATACTGGTGTTGATTTCAGACTGCCTTCACCCACCCAAGTCAACATACAAAGCTGAAACATCTGGTAAGAACTCTTAAGTGTGTGGGATACTGTATGTTTAAATGTAAACTTGTAGGAGGGAGGGCAATACTCCGTTAAGAACTTAGATGTGAGCCAGTAATCTAGCTAGACACCCTGACAAAGACTGATGCTGGCCTCTAAAATACTGTTGTCAAAGCATCTTCCTGGAGGATAGCAATGCAGTCCAAAACCCCTAAACCAACAATAATTTGTTGTAGCTTCCAGAGCTATGAAGAGGCTAAATTCATTCAACATTAGAAAGTCTCAAAGAAATGTACTGGGGGTCATGTATTCTCTGTGGCTGCATATTCACGAGACCTGTTGCTTAAATGTAGGAATGAATTTGCTTTGGCAGAACACTTCCACATCCTAATGTGCACTCTGTATATCACATTAGGAACGGCAGCATTTGGATCCTGTAAAATTACCTGCATAATATGCGACCAGGAAAGAAGGAGATAGAAGGAATCAAATGAATCTAGAGACTGTGCAGGTGTGGGGTACAGGAGAAAATGTATCTCCTTCAAGTAAAAGAAGAAAGAATACGTCTTCCTTACCCTTAGTGAGGGGACTTCTGAATAGCATTCTGCTACTGGTGAATGTGGGAGACAAAAACTTGCAAAGGAAATAAAGTCTTTTGTCAGAACTAGGTGCGTTGGCATATTTGTGCTATGAAGTGGAATTGAAACTTCATTGTAATTAAAAATGTGTGTATTTTGATTTGCTGCTGAAGATGCATCTGTGACACTTGCCAATAAGATTTTAGCCAAATCTAGAATTCCTAAGTGTGCAAAAATCACCATCCTCAGAATCTTATATGCTTACTGCTATCAAAGGAGAAATGCAGCTACACCTAGCTGTGCATTATGCTTGTCCAGTTGGCTGGTTGACGCAACAGCAACTTGCCAGTAGCTTATCACTTTCTCAGTTACTTGTTTGATAATTGTAGTTCTTCAAGGAGTCACATAGAATTGATCTGTCTTTAGTGCGTAACTTAACTTCCATTTTGTTCCATTATCTATGACAGATATGCAAGAAGACCAAATTAAAATGGGGGAGTAGTACTACAGAAGACTTATTTGAAATAAGCGAAAAATAAGAAAAATACAGTCCCATACAAGTTTTCAATTACAGTGTTTGTGATTATTTCAGAATATGTGTGTGCTGATGTAACTTTGAAAGACTTTGCTATAAGATTCAGTCTAATTTCAGTATTTGAAACTCTTCTTTTATTTAGAAGAAGCAATTGCAAAGGATAACATGGAGAATGCAGCATTAGAAGAACCGGAGGAGGCTACAGAGAATTCTGCAGAGGATGCGGAAGAGGCTGCAGATGTAAAAGATCTCTCAGATGGAGAAGATGTGGCAAATTCAAGTGCTGTTGAGTCAGAGGAGGATTTAGCACTTGGGAAGGAATCAGGGGAAGAAGAAATGGAAGACTTAAGTGAACAACATTTAGCTGATTCAGAGACTGAGAGTTCAGTAAGACAGCGTAAAAGTCATGTGGCTGATAATGGACTATAGTTTTTTCAGTGACGTATTTTGTACACTTGGACCAAAGAAGTACCAGACCTGGGTCTGAGGCTGAAGCTTACACTTGATTTGTCATTTGTGTTTACACAAAAACTCTGTGCTGTCAGTAAGCGGCTCTTTTTTTTAAAGCTGATATTTACTTACTTTGTTTTATAAGCACATATGCTGTGTGTTGTATAACTTTAGCCATGACAATCAGAAGAAGCATATCATACCTGTTTGAAGTCTTCTGAGAGAAAAGGGTAATGGTCTCAGTTCACCTGCTGTAAAACGGTCATCTCTGCATGTGATCCTCTAAGGATTGACCTAAGCAAGATCAGGAGATTTCAGTCTTTAGAGTAGCTTAGCAGGGCTGTCACTGTTCTGTCTGAGTATTTATTATTTTCAAATGCCACAGAAGCACCAGGTAAATGATGCAGTAGTGAAAGAAGGCACCTTACTAGTCTTCCATGAAAAATTTAGTGTCTGATGGGTTTGGTTTTTATTACTTTCAACTGAAGCACCTTTCATTTTTATTAAACCTTGTGCTGGAAGATATGTATCATGCAGTACACCCCCAGATTTTTCAGATTTGGGTAATTCAGACCCATGCTGTACAGTTCAAGCTTGTCAGCTCTGTTTTTTGGCCCAAGAAGTTCAACTAATTGAAAACTTAAGGCTGAGAGAGCAGCAGCTGAAGGTTTAAAATAGATTTGAACTTCTGAAAAGTTTAAAGGAAATTATTTTGGTTGGGGGTATTTTGCCAAAGCATTACTTTTTTTTTTACCTCCGCTCCTTCAAGAGATTGTAGCAATAATTATTCATTTTGTAGTCAGCAAATGCTAACACAAGCTTGTCATGCAGCACAGTTCTGTTCCAACTTGGCATGCTTTTGGCAGAACTCAAACTGCTTTATTAATACCAACTGACGAGGTACCTAAGGTTTTACCTTTGATAGTTTTTTGGGGTTTTTTTAACTTTTTGTCGCTAGAACCAACATGTTAGGAAATGTGAGGGGCATGGGTACGTAGTGGGGGGAAGCTTTTAATTTCACTACTTCTGTCTATTGAACTGTGTAAAGTGAGAATGGCTTGACTAACAGAATTAGGTGTGGTTAGAGACTTAAGCTGCCAAGAACAGCTGTTTTGGAACTGATCAGGTCAGGAACAGAGAGAGATCTGTGTTCATGAGGTTTCCTGTGGTTTTCCTTTAGTACGGAAGCACTAGAGAAGCAGAGTCATTGGGACCTGGCAGCTCTCACAGGACAGGCTGAAGAGATGTGAGTGTTCCCTGTCCAAGATCACGAACCCCACATCCTTGTAGAAAGCCCTGGAATAGTGCAGGGACCAGTGAGCAAGCCTGCAGGATGTGTGATGTCATACAGAAAGACATGCAAAGAAGGTGCTAAAGCTTGCCCAGCTTCACCAGGGAGTGATGGTGTCCACCCAGCAGAAGGCTGTGACATCCCTGAGCCCTGCACCCACCCAGTCTGATGCAGCTTCACAGAGGGATCTCTGGTGGGAACACGCTGCCACCCAGATGTTGGGCCACAGGGTGTGCCCCTCTCCTAGCACCGATGTTACATGGGAGCAGCAAGTTCACCTGTTAAAGGTGTGCTAGGAGTGAGAACTTCCTTTTCTTATCGATGGAATTCCAAACAGGTTGAGGATCATCAGGGACTGTGAGGAAGAGATTTGCAGCCTGCCCTCTGTGGAAGAACCCCAAAAAGCAAGAAGAGATGATGTTATGGAAAGCTCCTAGTCCTCTCATCCCCTTAATAAATGCAGTGACTCAAGACAGCGGGCAATGGCAGCAAGGTCCTGCCCAGCAAAATAGGAACTGCAGGCCTGTTCTCTCAGTAACTGTCCCACCTTCCCAGCTGCCTTTGCAAAACAGGTATACTGCTCTGCAAAGGGAAGCAGACAATGACAGTGGAGATGGATCACCCAGGTTGGAGGAATTGCTGAGGTTCAGTCAGTCTAGACCTTGAACCAAAACCTCTTCTGCTAAGAATAAAAGAAGAGTCATTGTGCTATGCAACTCGGTTCTGAAGAGAGTAAAAAGTCCGATATGCAGGCTGGATCCATATCTTTGGGAAGTCTGCTGCCTCCCAGAGGCCCAGGTTAGTGATCTGAGGAGAAGACTTCCTTCCCTTATGCTGCTGATCTTTCAGGTAGGCTGTGATGAAGTAAGTAAGGACAAGAAGTCCAAGGGCAATGAAAAGAGACTTCAGGGCCTTATGATGACTGGTGAAGGGATTGGGAATGCAGGTAGTGTTCTCCACTATACCTCAGTTGCAAGGTGAGATGGAGTAAACAGGAAGAGCCAGGAGGTAAATGCCTGGCCGCAGAAATGGTGCCTCTGGCAGAGCTTTGGTTTCTTTAATCAAAGGTTGGATTTACAGGACACCAGGTCTTTTGACAGTAGATGTGACACACCAGTCTCAGAGGGGGAGAAGAATGCTACTGACAGAGCTTAAACTAGGTTTGAAGGGGAAAGGGCTCAGAACCAGGCTGGCTGGATATAAACCCAAGGGCAGTGTTGATGGGCTTGAGAGTAGAGAGGCTGTGCAGAGGGGCATCTGGGCAGGCTAGATTAACAGGCCAAGGTCAGTTGTATGAGGTTTAACAAAGCCGAGTGCTGGGTCCTGCATTTGGGTCATAACAACCTCATGCAGTGCTACAAGAATGGCTGGAAAGTTGGCCATCAGAAAATGACTTGGGGGTGCTGGCTGACAGCCATCTGAACATGAGCCAGTACTGTGCTCAGGTGGCCAATAAGGCCAACACCATCCTGGCCTGTATCAGGAATAGTGTGGCCAGCAGGAGCAGGGAAGCAATCATGTTCTTGTCCAGGTTGCTTCTCTTCCCCCAGCACTCTGCTCTGGTGAGACCACACCTGGAATGCTGTGTCCAGTTCTGGGTTCCCTATTTCAAGAGGGACAGGGAACTACTGGAGGGAGTCCAACAGAGAGCTATGGGAATGATTGCAGGATTTGAACATTTCTTCTATAAGGAAAGAGACACATGGGGTTGTTTAATCTGGGGAAGAAAAGACTAAGAGGGGATCTTATCAGTGTGTATAAATATCTGAAGAGTGGGTATCAAGATGTAGGTGCCAGTCTTGTTTTGGTGGTGCCCAGTGATAGGACTGGGAACAATGGGTACAAGCTAGAATACAGGACATTCCAGCTCAACGTGAGGAGACACTTCCTTATGTTGAGGGTGGTGGAGCACTGGAGCAGACTGCCCAGAGAGGTTGTGGAATCTCCTTCTCTGGAGAATTTCAAAGTCTGCCTGGATCTGTTCCTGTGTGACCTGCCCTAGATGATCCTGCTCTGTCCAGAGTGGGTTTGGCTTGATGATCTCTGGAAGTATTAATACAGCCTCTAAAATTCTGTGGTTCTGTGGTTCTGTACTTGATATTGTTGAGACCATGCCTCAAATATTGTGCTCAGTTTTGGACCTCTCACTACAAGAAAATCATTGAGGTGTTGGATTTTGTGTAGAGAAAGGCAACAAGGCTGGTGAAGGATCTGCAGAATAAGTCTTATGAGGAGCATCTGAGGGAACTGGTTGTTTAATCTGGAGGAGAGGAGGCTGAGGACCACCTTATTGCTCTTCACAACTTCCTGGAAGGAGATTGTAGTGAGACAGGTCTTAGTCTCTTCTCCCTCGTATTGGGTTCTCATGATGAGAGGAAATGGCCTGAAGCTGTGCCAAGGGGTGGTGTAAATTGGGTATTAGGAAACATTTCTTTACTGAAAGAGTTGTCTGGCACTGGGGTAGGTTGCCTGGGAAGGTAATGGAGTCACCAGCAATGCTTGGAGGTGTTCAAGAAGCATGTGGACAAAGCAATTCAGGACATCTTAGTGGTCATGGTGGTGTTGGGTTGATGGTTGTACTTGATTTGGGAGGTCTTTTCCAGTTGAGATGATTTTGTGATTCTGTGATTCTCTAATGATACCCTTCTGAGATGACATCCAGGTTTTATCATCATTATTCCAGTGAAGGTAACAGTCCAAGTTCAAGCTCAAAAACCCTAGTACTGTGTCTAACTATTGCTTTGGGACATGGTTTAATGGCCACGGTAGTGTCGTGTTGATTGCTGGACTCGACAATCTTAGAGGTCTTTTCCAGCCAAAACTGTTTGATGATTAAAGATACCAGTATTTCCCTCCTTTGACTTGGTTAGTATACAAAGCTTACATTTGGTACCTACAGCGTTCCTCTTCTCTTGGTATGTGATAAAATGTCTTAATCTTGATTTTATTTATATATATATACATATCATAATCCTTGCTAACATGCATGAATTCAGTCTTGTTCTTCAAGAATACACTCATCAGAGATTAAATCATCTCTCACTAGAAGAGACAAATTGCAAGTGCAAAATGCTGGCTTCCTTTGAGACTGAGATTAATAGAACAAATCTGTGTCAAAAGTTTTGTTTTTTTTAAATGCTCATAAAGAGCATATTTACTCAGCCTAACTCTTCCTGACTTTGTCCTGTTACATATTGTGTCTTGCAACTCTATGGTACAAACTTTGCATTTGTCTGTTACAGCTGTGTAAAGAACAAAATTACACTGCAGAGTGAACATGACTGTTCTGAAGGAACATTCTCAGTCTAGAGCTTGAATTTCATACAGTGGGCAAGTGTAAATATACTTTCACATATGTGAAAACCTACAGTCAATTATATACATTGCACTATAATGAGAAGAGTGTTTCTTTCGTTATTTGGGCATTGTCCCACATAACTGAGCAGTTGTAGAGGCTTACAGATAGCAGAGCATAGTAGCAGTTGAGATACATAACAGCTTTTTTAAAAAACACAAACCCCAAGCCCAAACACTCCCAAGCTCCAGCTAAGCATTTGTTTCCAAGAGTTAAGAAAACTTTCTGGACACTGTGATTTGAAGGGAAGAACTGTGCACTTAAAAGCTTGGAATACAGATTGACTCTTTCCATCATGTATTTGCTTTTCTCATCTGTGTGTCAGAAGCTCATAAGTCTAAGGGAAAATAAAGACTTTGACCACATTTTGTGAGACAAGCAGAGTCAATTAGATGAACTTTTATAAGAATAAACATCCCCTCAGTCATGGATCCAAAATTGCCAGACACTGAAAAAATGTGAGGGATTATCCAGCACAGATTGAGGGCAGTGATGACTTCGGTTGTGCACCAAATACCATATTTTGTATTGCAATAGGGCTTTGTGATACTGGGTGTGTAGGAGGGAGTATGTCAATATTAAGCTCTGATTCAACTTCTCATTCTGTAATACCATCAAGCCCGTCATCTAACATCCTCTTTAGCTGTTGAAGGAGGTTCTCAGTTTAGAAGTTAGAGAACTTCTTTATACCTGACAGTAGCTTTGTATGCTGTTGGAAATAGGAAGTATTAGAAAGTCAAATGTATGTTTCTTTAGTGCTCAAGATGAGGCCTTTGGGCTTCTGGAATGTTTAAACAAAGTAGGTGTTTTCACAAAAGTTGGGTTTCCTGATGCTGACTTGGAATATAAAAAGCAAACAGAACAGATGGTGCTTTGTCCTACAAGATGAGATGCTGTGAGAAAAATCTGAAACTGCTTTTCCAAAATTTCCACCTGTATTTCCTCAGATTCTGCATGTAACTGTTAAGTTTTGATTATTTAAAATTATATTAAGCACTTTCTGTCATAATAAAAACTAAACTCACCCTGATAGGCAGTAAGTAAGCAGCAGGTGACGGCAGCTCTTCTCTTCATAGATCTGTGTTGTGAATCTGGAAATGTGCTATACTGGGCCTTTAGGTTCTTGAACATAATATGTATGTCATTGCTTCGGTAGGGAATATTAATGCAAGCTTGGGTTTGACTGTATTTGATATGTACAGGAGGATCTTACTACAAAGATCATGAAACTGTGATGAAGACTTCAGGAAAGCAGGTGCTATGAATCTGTGTTTCTTTAACTTTGTTCTACATTTGTAGAAAAAATACTGTAGTGTGACATTGAAGCTACTCAACTGTCACTGATATTTATCCAGCGAACAAGTAGCAAACACTGAAGGCTAAATTTTTGTTTAAAAGTAAGGCCTCTAGTATGCAGTAAAAGTGTAAAGTTAACATACTTACCAGAATTAGGTTTTTCTCCCCCAAAACACATTTTAATTGAATCATGCAAGTATAGTACTAATTAAACTACTACAATAATATTAAACTTGGTATGTTTAGAAAACAAAACCTCATTATCAGTCATGTGTGCAATCTGAGTGTTCTATTTGTTATGATTGAGGAAGCTGCTGCTGCTAACTGCTCAAAATGTTTTTATTAGGAATAAGGCTGGAAGGCTACTAGAGTGAAAAAAACACTTAAGATTTTGGAGAACTGATGTAAATTCCAAATGAATTGCATGCCACATTGAAAGTGAGCTTCTGATGGATCACAACAGGAATGTCTGAAAGCAAGTCATTAAAAAAAATCCAGTGGGTTACTCTTCCAAGTAGCTAGAAATACACATGGCCTTTCAAAGGTCCTGTCTTCAAGATAAAACATGTGGAGATGTGCTGCTGCAGCACATGGCTTAATGGTGACCTGGCAGTCCTGGGTTAATGGTTGGACACAATCTGAAAAGGTCTCTTCTAACTAAAATGATTTTCTGATTCTGTGACTTGTGTGAAATGTGTACATTTGTCTCAGAATACTCTGTATACACTCCATATGTTCTGGGCAACACTTGCTATGTGAGCTTTCTGCACGGAGGTGCTGTACAGGATTGTTTCTATGTGGAAGTGTTGCAGATTTATACTATGGGTTTTGTTACTGAAATTCTATATAAATTTTGTATTT
This sequence comes from Psilopogon haemacephalus, assembly GCA_013396835.1. NCBI lineage: Eukaryota > Metazoa > Chordata > Aves > Piciformes > Megalaimidae > Psilopogon > Psilopogon haemacephalus. The sequence goes on along the minus strand of VWZI01000251.1, from coordinate 96,201 downwards.
ATGATCTTGTAGTTTTCATTTTCTCACTGTCGAGATGGCTCATCTGTGTAATTAACAAAAGGTGATTTTAATTTTTTTTATTTCTAATACTGGTGTTCCGTTTAATAATAGAGGTTATGACTTGCCAAGTTCAGAGAATCTTCCCAAACCTGTACATTAATGGATTGCTTCCCTCTTATGTGAGTGTAAAAGTGCTTGCAAAAAGCATACCCAGAGTGAGGCTTTCACTCTATTAATGGGCTGAGCAGTACACTTGAAGCTGAGGCTCAATTGCAGGCTCCTGGACAAAAAACTGTACTGTGAAACCCTGAACGCATCTATACCTCTGTGTTAGTTTCCCCTGGAGAAATCCACTAACTGCAGATTGTGTGCTGGCTCTCCTGGATTTGGAGGACAGCAGTATGGACAGTCAAGAAGCTCTACATGGCAGTTTTCTGATTGTAGTTCACAGCCAGCAGTCATTGCTACAGAAGTAGGCCAGATGTGCTGGAGGGGAAAGGGACTACCAAAAACCGTTGCTGCAGTATGTGTGGAAGACCAGGTGTGTATTGGGTGAACCACGATGACATCCAGCACACAGTTTTGTTTTTGTCAGGTAAGTTTCCTGAACGGCCTGTCACTGTGAACAGTGCTGCATGGGTGGGGTAACCTGCCATTCACTTTGCTTTTTTTTTTTTTTCCTACTGTATTGATTTCCTTATGTGAAGTTGAAAAGGGAATGGTATCAAATGAGGCCCTTGCAAGCTTCTGGTTGAGTATTCAACCAGCTGCTTTGTACTGTGTCTTGTGGTATAGGAATATGAATTTTTCCCTTTGAAAAAATTCCCTTCAAAAAATCTTCAAGAAGGGAAAAAAGGATGACCCCGGGAACTACAGACCAGTCAGTCTCACCTCTGTGCCTGGCAAGATCATGGAGCAGATCCTCCTGAAGGCTCTGCTAAGGCAGATGGAGAATAAAGCAGAGGTGCCTTATGATAACCAGCATGGCTTCACCAAGGGCAAATCATGCGTGACAAATTTGGTGGCTTTTTATGATGAAGCCACAGCAGCAGTGGACAA
>VWZI01000251.1:82466-94934 GCA_013396835.1 Psilopogon haemacephalus | reverse complement strand
CATCCAGAGGGACCTGGACAGGCTGGAGAGGTGGGCCCAGGCTAACCTCATGAAATTTAACAAGGCCAAGTGTAAGGTCCTGCACCTGGGTCGCTGTAATCCCAAGCACAACTCCAGGCTGGGTGGTGAGTGGCTGGAGAGCAGCTCTGAGGAAAAGGACCTGGGGGTCTGGGTGGATGAAAAGCTCAACATGAGCCTGCAGTGTGCACATGTGGCTCAGACAGCAACTGTGTGCTGGGCTGCATTAAGAGAGGCATTACCAGCAGGGCAAGGGAGGTGATTCTCCCCCTTTACTCTGCTCTCATCAGACCCCACCTGGAGTACTGTGTGCAGTTCTGGAGCCCCCAGCACAGGAAGGATGTGGAGCTGCTGAAGAGAGTCCAGAGGAGGGCCACAAAGATGATCAGAGGGCTGGAGCACCTCTGCTATGAGGACAGGCTGAGAGAGTTGGGGCTTTTCATCCTGGAGAAGAGAAGGCTTCAAGGAGACCTTATAGAAGTCTACCAGTATCTGAAGGGGGCCTATGGGAGGGCTGGGGAGGGACTATTCACAAGGTCTTGTAATGACAGGATGAGGGGGAATGGGTTCAAATTTGCAGAGGGGAGATTTGAACGAGATGTTAGGAGGAAATTCTTCACAGTGAGGGTGGTGAGGCACTGGAAGAAGTTGCCCAGGGACGTTGTGTCTGCTCCCTCCCTGGATGTGTTCAAGGCCAGGCTGGACGAGGTCTTGAGTGACCTAATCTAGTGGGAGGTGTCCCTGCCTGTGGCAGGGGGTTGGAATTGGATGATCTTTTGGATCTCTTCCAACTTAAACCATTCTATGATTCTAAAACAAGCAGGTGGGATATTACAGGCAAAATCTGCTTAGGTTTTCAGAATCACTTTAAGCAATTATTGAAGCATCAACCCTATGAAGGAAATGCAGAGATAACTCTCTGACAGTCTTGGAGCACTAGAGAAGCTTGAGTTTTTGAATTTTGAATGGGACCAGTGGTACCTCCCAGCTCCAGCAATGGGGTGCCAAGTAGTGCATGCCTACTGATAGCTAATCACACACTGAAAATGAAAAGCTGCTTGGCTTTGCAGCAAGTCTTTTGGCTGCAGTGTGGTATTGGGAAGGGAATGAATCCCTTCCTTTTCCCTCTGAGTATCACACACACGCATACAGAGAAAACATCAGGATGCTGGACTGGGAAGTCTGCCCAGGAGGAAATGGTGCATGCCCCTTGTGATGCTTTGGCAGCTCTTCCCGGGAACTACCTACCTTTTCTCTAGTTTTCTGCTTATCCTGCTTCTGACCTGTAACACACTGGCAATCTTACCAGCCAGGGAATCAAATCTGCTGATACCTTTCTTTCATTCCCTTCCCTACAGGGGGAAAGAAGTGTTGTGTTTAACAATGGCTGTGGTGACTGCTGCTATTAATCAAACGTTCTTAATTTCTTTCCCAGTAGAAAACCACTTTTAAAAGTTTGCTCTATTTTCACTTTACTGAGAAAGGAAAGCTCAGTATTTAAACATACAAAGGACAAATGAGACTTTATACAAAAATATCTTATTACTAAATTTTCTTTTTATGTGGAACTGCAGTTTTTCCTGGCTCCTTACATTTCCTCAGATCCTACTAGTACATCATACTTTTATATCTGTTAATCTAATTCTAGTGGGATGTGAGAGCTGAACATAGACATTGATGATCATCTTGCCCCAGCCTGTGGCAGTAGCACTTAACATTTGCAGAGAATGCAGAAATGACAGTGGTTGTTCAAAGTGTTGGACCATCAGTCTCACACTATAGACATGAATGTGCTTGATAAACAACTTTTAAATCTGGTTATTGCTATGTGACACTGAGAGCCTCTTTATAGATCTCCCACACACTGTTTGAATTGTCCTCAAAGCCATCTAGATTCTCCCAGGAGAGCTGGTCATCCTCCATTTGAGGCTCCAGTATCAGCTGGGAAATCTGGGGTACAGGGACTTTCCAAAACACACATTCAAGAGCTCGTTAGAGCAAACTGCTCACTCCAAATTCCTTCTCCCCCCTGCCCCATCTCTAGGAGGTTTGAATGGGGCAAGAAGAAGGTGCAAAACAGCTTTCCTCTGCCCCTGTGGGCTTGAAGAGGGAACAGCAAAATGCGTGTTTTCCACACATATACTGATTTGTGGCTTCTCTTGGACTGCACCATGCAGCCCAACTTCTTGCTGCTACCCGGAGCTGAGGAAGATGCCAGCAATTTGGCTTTCCCCTTGCCCCTCACCCAGTGCTGTTGAGCAGTGCTGCTCCACAAATCTTTGTCTTGTGGAGGCTGATCAGACTTTTGCCATGTGGAATCCACAACAATTGGATATTGCTTGTGTTTGAGAGAGGTTGTTGTCTGCAGAGAAATCCAGCAAGGGATCTGCGAATTTCATCTCACCTCTTTGAGTAAAAAGCTATTTCCCTTAGGTTCTCTGCACAGCCTGATTTATAGTGGGGTAAATCTGTGTTTGTAGCTTATTCTTTTCAATTTTCTTACTTTACTAAATCTCTAAATTTGTCCATAAGCATTCTTTGAAGATTTTCTGGACTGAATTAGAATCTGTAAATAAAACTGAACTAGTTCTGCATATAGTTTGCAGGTGGGGTTTGCAGGAAAATGAAAATAATTCTGTTTTTATAATTCCTGGCTTGGCCAATTAATACCCTAACCTCTACAAGACTCACTGACCTGAATAGTCCTCAAAACAAGTTTATCTTTTTCAACTCAGTTTCATGCTGAAGTCACTGTTGTCTGTTGGGGAAAAAAAAGTCGCCCTTTTTTCCTCTTGATTCTTTTGACTGACTTGAGTGGCGATAAAGTAAGTCAATTCAGCTCTGACTGATGAGAGTTGCTCGCTGAAAACACTGCACAATCTGTATGTAGATATTTTCTGTCTTGCTTTGAAAAAATTCACAAGAGTTCCCGGGGAATCTGAAGTCCAAGTAACCATTTACTAATGTAAGGTATTTCATAAAACAGTTTTGCACAACAGTTGAGAAATGGCTAATTGCTGGGACATTGAAACCTTTTAATTATATACTGCAGTTAACTTTTCTGGTTAATCTTTACTACAGTTAAGTGAGAAAATCCCAGCTGCTGACTCATCCTTTACCTCTGGAAGTTTTTGCATATTGAGAGGAGACCATTGGCACTGTCTCTCTCCCGTAGGATATAGTGGCTTGACTTAAACTACTGTGTAGTGATTTCTTTCCCTAGCAAATAACATAAGTAAGGACAGGCCTGTTGTGACATTTCTCAGAACACTTTCCTGGCTTTTGATTGTAGTACTTTCTAAGCCAGAAGTTACATCTCTTGTTGAACAGTCCTTGTGGTTGGGGTGATGGTATGTAATTTGCAATACTTCTGCATGAGCCGAGGTGCAAAGTTTCCTTTGCAGAGTCTGGTTCAGCTGAGCTCAAATGATGTGACACTGTTCTCCATTGGGAACTCTCCAATGACCTGTGAAAAGAACAAGTGAGAAGCAGTAGATCTAGGAGAGGGTGTTAACACTGCCCTGGTTGTGGTGGGGTTCATTTCTTGTTCTTTTTTTCCTCAGTCCTAATTGAGTGTCAGTGTTTCAGCTGAATCATGCATTGACTTATCAGTGAGGTTTGCCATGGCTTCTTGGGCAAACTCTTTGCTGTTAGGTCAGACACTGTCCTTTTACTTTGAGGTTAAAGTTCAGACAGCTGCTGTCTCAGTGGCCAGAGGAAGCCTTCCATTCAGAGAGATTCATTAAAATGAGGAGCCAATTACTTGGAGGGAAACTGTGTCAGAACCAGGCTGCATGTATGTGCTATCCTAGGGATTATACCATATGAGACCAAGTCTTAATTCATTAAGAGATGAAACTTCTTTTCTTGATTCCCCTGTGCTGATGTTGGCAGCTTCCACTGCACCCCAGCTCATAAACTAGCCAGAAGAGGGAAGGGTGGGGGGGGTGGGGTGGGATGACCTGCGGTCTGTGGAGAATTCCATGGTCTGTTCACTCCTGAGATCTGTCACGTGGTCTGTTGACTACTGAGAATTCCATGATGTGTTGACTGTGCAGCAGCCAGAATTCAGTGACCCAAGCTGAGCTTTGGTATGTAGCTGGCACGTGGGGGCCTCTGCAAAGGATGGCGTATGAACAACTTTGTGATAGAGGAGGGAAGAGGAACTTTCCGTTTGTGGCAAATAAGGATCAGTAAAGTAAATCGATATTGTGTCAGTGTTGCAAATGAAAATACAAGTGAATAAAGAGAAGTGTCAAAGTGGGGAAGTGTCTTAAAGAGTTTAATTCCTTTTTTTTTCAGGTGAATATAGGCAACATAAAAGGGAAGGAAGGCCAGTGGTGAAACATCATTTTACATTCAGTAACTTTTGTGCAACTTTCCAACATTAAAAGCTTTTGAATTCTTTAAGGTTGAGTTCAGCTGTGCATATGAAAACGTTTAGCTATGGGTAGTGTCTACAGCCTAATGCTCTAGGAGGAATACCTGTTTTTAGAAAACTCTACACAAATAAAAGCAGACATGTCCCCCATTCTGTGCTGGAAGCACAGAGAAATGTTAGTGTTAAGCCAGTTTGCATTTAAATTGTCTGACACTGCTATGTGATAAATGCCTTATGGTGTCATTTTTTGTATATTGATGTTAAATTCCATTACTTTCTCCCATTAAATATTCTGACCAGCTAGGAAAATGACCCCTGCACACCTGTACAACTTCATCTGAGATGCACTCATTTGGGAAAGCAGTTAGAGAAATGAATGCAAATCTGAGTGCCATCGTTCACTTTAAATGATTCCTGAGACTGAGCTTTTAGCTGGCACCATCCTTCCTGCCTCAGCTCTGAGATATCCTTCCAAAGATTTTTTAATAGTCTCTGCTGAATTTTAAGCATTTTTCTCACTCTTATCAGAATATTGTATCCCTAGTTGCTATTTATAAACCAGCAGCAAGGAAAATGGCTGTGGTTTTTCTCAGAGTTGTATCTGAATTCTCCAGGCTTGCTAAATGGAAAAAAAAAAAAAATCATGTCACTTGATGCCCCGGATTATTGGAGGGAGTGAGGCACAGCTATGTTTCTGTCTCAGTGCACCACGAATAATGATCAGTGAGTAAAATACAGGCTCTATGCTTTGCTTGCACCAGAGAGGTGTGATGAGCACTGTGTATTGCTCCGCTCCTGTGTGTGGTGCAAAGCCAGAGTGTCTTGCACTGTGCTTTGGGGGCTTGTGTCTTATTAAGGTATTGATTTCTCCCTTTTCCCCAAAAGTAGTAAGAACCAGAGCTCTCTGGGTGTCGGAGTGGAATTATCTTAAAATCAGGAGCCGTTTGCCTGAGGATGTTTTGGGTGTCTGATGGGTCCCTGCAACTTAACTCTGTATCCAGGATTTTAATCGAAATAATGGAAAACTTGCTTGGGTTAGGTATTGTCCTAAATACCAAGGCTGGGACCTGCTTTTATAAGTAATATAAATAATGATTTTGGTCTTTTGGGCATAATCAGTATCTCTGTGGTTTCAGCCTCCTGGATATAACGGCATGCATGAGAGACTGTACGTTCCTTTTGTTGTTGCAAGTTAAAGTCATGTGTTGCACCTGCAGATTTCTTCCCTTGCTTTATTTCCTTTGGTTTTGTTATATTTTATTCCATATGTCCTATGTCAGCCTTTACCATATTAAACAAAACGTGGTGCTGAGGTCCAGCATGACACAAGAAGTTGGTGTATTTTTGAATCCTGCTGAGGTCTCAAATTAATGATTCACAGACAAAAACTAGAGAGTTTAGAAAAGGATTTAAAAGGGAGGGAAGTGGGAATAAACTAACCTTTTGATACCTGCAAACATGTCTGGAAAACCAGTTTGCATTGCTGATTTTGAAGAGTATGCTAAAAAATTTCTTCCCAAGTCAGTGTATGATTATTACCGATCTGGAGCAGATGACCAGGAAACCCTAGCAGATAACACAGCAGCATTTTCCAGGTAGGAAGATGATTTAAGGCTGCAGTGGGAAGTAGGGGGTGTAAATTCTGCTTTGTTAGTAGATTTGGTGCCTTTTTTTTTTTTTTTTCTTCTCTGAACAAGTCAGTTTCTTCTGAATTTTTTTTTGCTTTATAAAAAAAAACCAAAAAAACCCAAAACTCTTTTCCAGAACAACTCTCTCTCCCCTTGCACTCCTCCACCTAACAGTTTATGTCAAAAAGCAGTCCCAAAATCCATTACCATTCTTTTAACTTTACCTGCATTCTGCTGCTTTTCTTAACATTTATTCTCTATGGAGTCCTTCAGCCAAAGTAGTTCATCAGCTCAACAAGGATAAGTATGGTGTTCTGCACCTGGGGAGGAATAACACCGTGCACTGCTACAGGTTACAGCACTGTTACAGGTTATGGGCTGAGTTGCTGGAGAGCAGCTCCACAGAGAAGGACCCTGGAGTCCTAGTTGATAATAAAATACCTGTAGAACAGCAATGTGCCCTGGTGGCCAAGAGGGTCAATAGTATACTCAATTGCATTATGAATAGCATCTCCAGCAGATTGAGAGGGGTTCTTCTTCTCCTCAACCCTATCTAGACCACATCTGAAATGCTGTGTACCAATGTCTACAAATATCTGAAGGATGGCTGTCAGGAGGATGGAACCAGTCTCTTTTCAGTGATACTCAGTGGTAGGATGAGGGCTAATGGACATAAACTCAATCACAGGAAAGCCCATCTCAACATGAGAAAAAAACATTTTTACTGTGAGGTTGGCAGAGCATCAGAAATAGGCTGCTTGGAGAGGTTATGGAGTCTCCTTTTATAGAGACCTTCAAAATGTGTCGGGATTTGTGCCTGTGGACCTACCCTAAGTGGTCTTGCTTTGCAGGAGTGTTGTACTCAATCTCTGGAGGTCCCATCCAACCCTTAGTGTTCTGTGATGAAACTGTGGTTTCTTCATTTTGGATTATTATGTTGGCAAGATATCCTTGTGGTGGGGTTATACTTTTTCTGTCCTGAGTTAGTTTAGAGTCTTGCTTGTTCCTCCTAAACTGAATGAGTTGTGCAGCCTTTCCTGGTAAGCGCTCATGCAGCATTGCTGTATTAGAGCTGAATAGCCTAGCAGAAAGGAGTTGTCTCATATCTCTGGAAGAAATGATGGAAGCTGGGGCTCAGCCCTGGCTGGCTGAGCTGTGCCTTGGCGGAGTTTCAGCAGGAGGTCAGCACTTCACCAGGAAGTACTATAGATTATAGGAGCTATTATAAACCAGTTTTGGTATAGACTGGCCTATTGAATCACTGTCAGAGCATGGATTCAGGTAACTTCAGGTAACCCTTTGTCTCAGAAGTACAAGGTCAACACAACATCAGTCAGTATTTGCTGTCATATTCAGTGGAAGAGTGTAAAAAATGGTGTGAGGTCAGTTTCCCATGCTCTGAATCAATGCTGCTCTGCCTACAGAGCATCAACCCAAGTACTGCAGAGGAAGGAAGGCAGCTGGAGGATGATTGCCTCATCTCTGCTGAGCTGTTGAACTGCTTACACAGCTGTTGGCTTCTGTTTCCCTCTTGTGCTGTGTTGGTGTAGACATATATCTGCCTCCTTCTGCCCTGCCCCCCGGCACTTGTCCGCTAAATCTCTGAAGGCTTTGTCTTAAGTCTCTCTGATTCCTAACAAACTGAAGCAAGGTTTTTTGAATTTATCTTTAGTCTTTCTGCCTCCTCACTTTCCTTTTCTACTCTAGAGAAGCAGTCCTGGTTACTCCTCCAGCTGCCTTTTCACAGACTATGAGCAATTCAGATGGGATTCCCAAACAGCTCTAAGGCTATAGGAAACTTGGGAGGAATTTATGTAGTGAGAAGGCAGAAATCAGCTAAGGACCTGTAGTTTTAGGAACATATAGAAAAGCTTCAGAATGTCAGGAAAAAAGAGAAAACTAACCTCTGCTGTGACTGCTTATTCCAGACCTTTTAGTTCCATGCAGAAGCTCCCATTGCAGACTGGAAATCTTCTTGTGCTTGGGCCTGCTCGGATACAAGCCAAAGGACTACTCTGGCTCTGAGCAGTAAATAGGTGCATCCGAGGAAGGAATGTAGTGGTACTTGCTTAATTTATTTATTTTTTTTTTTTTTTGGGTTGGGGTTTTTGTGTTATTTTTTCCTTAATGTTTCCAGATGCTGTGATGCTATTTGCTCTCATAAAACCAAAATGTGATTTTAAGGAAAGGACACTCAAAGCGCTCGGAGGCAATAAAATGTTAAAATAGTGAGTTTTTCACTACTGACGACTACAGCTAATCATATTGCATCTGATCTGCCCAGAGACAGGCAGGCAAAATGCTGGGTATGTCTACTTGATACTGTTTTGATATTAACAGAGCTGTATCTGTTAATATCAAAGTGATAAATGCAGTTCTCTGAAGCTATTTCCTACCGTAGCACCAGATTCCTCTGATAAAATGACCTCATTGCGTTGTGCTTGTCACCTGTGGTGTTCGGGTTACAGGCAGCCTGAAACTGAAGGAGATATTAATTAGCAGTGCCTTGAACAGCCCAAGTCAAATAATTCTCAACATTTGTATTGCCTTCCTGTACCTGTTTGCAAACTGAAATATTTCCAGTAGGCAGGGTGCCCTTGCTGCCTGCAGCCAGATGGACACCTCCCTCCCTGCAAAGCTGAGCCCCTTTCATGAGCCATTGAAGTGTTGTGGACTCCTGTTGAGCGCAGGGTTCTGTGGGCTCTATCTTGATAGCTACAGGGCTTCACACTTGATGCTGCTGAGGGACTTATGTGGTAGCAGATTCCTATTTTCTGAGGATGAGTATGCTGCCATTAGACCACATTTGCAGTGCCTTCCTGGTAACGCATATAGAAGAGGTAGAAACCTGGTATAAAGACACAGCTGTATTTTTGTTTTCTAAGACCTGTTTGACACAAGCAACTTGGAAAATCTTTGTCTTTGCTGTTGGAACAAACATGGCCTAACCATTCAGGATGCAGGACTGCTTCCCACTCAGAATCTCACATGGTTCCTGTGTGCTTCTCCAACTATGCTGCTGGGCTTTCTTACTGCTCCTGAGCACAGCTTGCGGGTAAACAAGTAAGCCAGACTTTGCACCCCCAAGTCTCAAAGTCAAATGACTTTATGACAAAAATAAGTACGTTCAGCTTCACTTCTCATGACCAGAGCATTCCTGCTGACTTCGACTGTCAGAAACTCAGTTGCAGGGTTTAGCCTGGTTAAAAATACTTACAGTTTAAATATTTGTAGGTATATGTGTAAATGTTTATGTTTAATTGGGAAAAAAGAAAGCATGAAAACAACCCCTAGGCTTGAATTATTAGCCTACAGTTTGTGGTATAATCTTATTTGCATGAGTGAGACTTCTGAGATTGATTGCATCTGGAGAGAAATCCTTGTTGGTTTTGTCTGAGAGTTCTTTAATTTTTGGCAAGTAGTTGCATTTACAGAGAAATAGGTAGGTTTTTATTAAGGACTGATCTAGCAGCTTAATGGTAATTGCAACAGATACTGGTATACCTTTGGAATGGCTCACGCAATTTTTTGAGCATATCCATTTGATCACAAATTGAATGTCCTGGTGTTTTGACAACACAGGAGCTTTACTTCAGATCTGGATTTGGGTACCAGATGGTTAATGTTTAAGATGAGGTTAACACCAGGTACACTAACTCTCCTTTAGCTTTCAGCTCTTCTGGGACTGAGGAAAGGACCAGAGCTCACATTTAAAAATCCGTCTGTTCCTGCTAATTAATATTTATTTATGGTTTCAAATAATGTGGAGATGGCACTGACATGAGCGAGACATTAAGACCAGAGAATATGATTTTAGGATGCCTGACTACATTCACTTCACATTTGCTCTGTGTCCCGAAACATCAAGTGTCCTTCCTGTGCCAGGCTGTCTGGCAGTTAAATTCCCTCTCAAGTTGTCAAGGCACCAAGAGACTCGAATAGTGAATAGATTTTTATAACAAGGTCAGGATGCCTTTAGCTTGAATGGCATTCAGGAAATCAATCTGAAATCTCCCTTCTCGGCATGCTAACAAAGGGGGATGTCTGTGTCCGCAGGAACACTTTTCTGCTGATCTGCTACTGTGCTTTCTGCCACTGCCCAGCAGCATTTGGGGGAGATGAGTCTTGTCAGTGTGTATGAGGAGCAGCAGCTGTTGATTTATCAGTGACTGCATCAATGCCTCTTTTCTGCAAACATATTGTCTTGTAGATGTCTGTTAAGCGTGTTAAATTGACTGGGCACAGTTAAAATATTGTTTGATAAAACAAGGCTGAGAATGTGATTTGGGGTCAAACAAGCACACAAAGTTGTACAGGGGGAGAAAAGGAAAAGAATGCTTGGAATATTTTGGTCGTTTTTTTCACCTCAGGTTTGCAGAGTGCTGCAGACAGAGTCTCTGTGTGGATGACAAGACAGCCTGAGAGAGAAAAGTCAATCTTTCTCAAGCCAAAGCAGCTGCTGAGCAGCCTTGCACCTGCCCCTTGTGACTGGAAGTGGAGCTGTAGGAGAGACTGAGGCAGCCAAGTGGCTTGGAATTGGAATGGGGACTTTGAAGAGTGTGTCCTTGCTCAAGAACTCTGGTTGCTATGCAGTGTGAAGGAATTATTTAGCATGGATTTGGAAAGGAAGCCAGAAGAGCTGCTTCAGAATATGTTGCAGTTAAAAAATGTCAGCATATTTCACAGTTGCAAATGAGCTTCCCAACTGCAAGCTAATTTACACTCTGAAATTCTTGAGCATGGAGAGAAAAGAAAAATACACACTCATCTCCCTCTCCTTCCTTTTCATCCTTCTTTCAAAACTCCATTTAGCTGAAGTTGCCTAAATCGGAAGTGCTCACTGCTTTCCTTGCTGCAGCTTCTCGCTTTCAGCTAGGAAGGATACATGCTGCCATCTGCAATAGAAAGCAAGCGTGAGTGTGGACTAGGCTGGAAAAAATGTGGGTGATGATTAGAAGATGTCTGAAAAAACTACACAAGATTTTAACAAAAGATTCAGAAAAACTTTTTACACAGACTTAGATTAATCATGGAGTGTATGGCAGCCTAATGCACACCTATAGTTAATGGGAAATAGTGCTCTTGGGTTTTGCTTGATGCTGCTAAGGGTAATTTCTTGAAGAACTCAATTAACTTTGATTTGATAATTAATCCTTTTACTTACAAGTCAGGAAATTTAGCTTGCAGTAGAAGTGCTGTAAGGTTAGGGAGCATGCAGGATTTTGAGAATAAAAAGATGGATTTAATTTTATGTTCAGAAGGAAATTTAGTGTGAACTGAGTGACAGTGTCTTTCATATCTTATAATGAAGAGGAATCAGAATTCCACAGAATAAATAATTAACCAGAAAGTCAGAATCACAGAATGTTAGGGGTTGGAAAGGACCTTGAAAGATCATCTACTCCAAACCCCCTGCCAGAGCAATTTCTTCTTTTCAATATGGACTTGGTCCATATCACATAGAAGAAATGGCAATGTATGACACAAACAGAAGAGAGTGAGTGAGTGATAAGATGGAAAAAGAGGCATTTATGTACCAATAGGTAATGGAGCTCTGCCTGCATCCTTGAATATCTGCATATGTTCTCTTGGCAGTGGAGGGTGATTACGCAGACCAGCAATGCAGTCTAGCTGATGCTGCCATGACCACTTGACAATTTAGAGTTAAAGGCTGAACACCTAAAATGCTCCTTAAGTGCCAGAATGAACTCTACAGGTGCCCTGAACTGACATTGCAAGGACAAAACTGAAACCAGATGTGAATGCAGGCTGGCTGGGAAGAGCAGTCTTTTTAAAAGGCCCAGCCTTTCTTGAACTTCGTGGTCAGCTGTGGTTTGTACAAAAAACTAGCACATGGAAAAGAAACAGAACAAAAGAAATAAAACCCATTCCTTCAAAATTTTAGTTTAGACTACTGAAAGCACTGAATTTGATGTTTGTTTAGGTTTTAGAGGCAGAGTATAGGTGTTCTGGCCTGTGCTAAGTTGTTTTCTATTGACATTTATTGATGACTTGTGCTTATCAATTTTCTTCCATTTAAGAATATTTTTTCATATTTTTAAGGACACATTGCCTTTGAAATCAGCAGAAAAATAGAAAATAATATTTTCTTACTTTTCTGCTCCCTACACAATAAAAATAATGCATAAAGATATCCAGTAGCTATATAAAGGATATTTGGGTTTATTTGCTGGGAAAAGGTATTTCTTATCTGGGTGACAGCCTTCAGAATGAGAAGAGGAAGAAAGAGGAAGAAAAAAGTCTTTTTTTTTTTTTTGTTCCACCATCCTCTGAAAAATAATAAACTGATATAATATCATGTAAACAAGTCTGAGGAATCATACTTGCAGTGTGTGTCTTGGCATTGAATAATACAGTTGACTCCCACAGCTACATATCTCCTTCCAAGCATCATTTTCACCAGCCTGGGGAGTGCTTCCT
>VWZI01000251.1:42124-82207 GCA_013396835.1 Psilopogon haemacephalus | reverse complement strand
GACTCCAATGGAAAATTAAGCCCAGCTCTGAGCTGATGTGGTTTCTAGTTGACCTGTCAAAGGCAGAGCAAGACAGGGAGCAGTCAAGCAAATGTTGGACCATGTCATTTAAGGTCTAGACTATAATTTGCCCTGTTGGGGAGCCAGTTGTGTTACTTGGTCTTTTCTGCACCAAATTACAGTGACTGTGTTTGGTCTTTACCTGGTAATTGTAGTCCCAGGGACTATGTGTTACTTGGCAGCCAGTGACTGCTGGGGATGAGACCTCTCTGAATAAGGTGATTTGATCTGTTACCCACCCCGAGCTGAGAAGAGCAAGGGCAGCAGTTCTATCTACCCTTGTCCCATGTGGCAGCTCATTTCCATGTAGTTTTTCATTGCAGAGACCCATAGCACAGGGACAGGGAGAACTAAGGTCTTATACAAAAATCCCATCTTTTTGCTCCCTAATCTATAGAAGGAATAACCAAGGGGGACTGATGACTTATGTTCCTGTGTACCCTCTGTCATCCAGCTTTGCCTCAAGGCTTTCACGGAGACTGAGACTTGCTATGAACCTTATTATTTGCAGATCTTGTATTGTTTTCAAGTAGTGCCAGCCAATAATGTTCAAAGGCTATTTGCCTCTTTCACTGTCCATGGGCTTCAATCCCTCCTTGTCTGCTTCCTCATGGCTTTGTGCTTTTCATGAGTCTTGTGACAGTTTTGGGTTGCATAGTGAAGTTCTACTCCAGCCTCCCTGGTGACTTATGGAGCTTCTTTTCCTCCAGCTTTCTTCTGACAGCAGAAAAAAAAAAAAAAATCTGCTTGTGGCCATTAAGAACTGTAAATAACCCTGATGATGCAGACTTTTTATTCTCTTTATTTTCCTTTGTGTCAGATGGAAGCTCTACCCTCGAGTGCTGAGGGATGTATCAGTAATGGACCTGTCAACTTCAGTCTTGGGGCAGAAAATCAGCATGCCAGTCTGCGTTGGAGCGACCGCTATGCAGCGCATGGCTCATGCTGATGGAGAGACAGCTACTGCTAGAGGTACACCATGCAAAGTCCCCCTGGCAGTGACTTTGAGATGAACAGTGATGCTGTGCCTGCTGGTTGTGAAGCTGGGATTGTTTTTTTGCTCCTGATGCTGTAGCCAGGATGGGTTTGAGTTGCTGCTCGGACTACTCAGGTTTATTTTTGGTTTAGTTTTTCATTGTTGCCCTTTGCCTGTTTTCTGTGTAGGTTCTCCCTTGCTATGAAACAGATGACAAATGCAGTATGTAAGAGTGGAATAATTTGTAACAAATGCAAAATTGAAAGCTCTATTTATTTATGTATCTCTCTATATATTCCGTGACTTTAACTATATATATTGCCATTGCAACATTATTCCTGTTACAGAATTGCTTCTAGAAATTTAGGAGCTTCTGCTTGTCTGGAAAATATACTTTGAAGAAAACTCTTTGAGAGCATCCCAGGGAACTGGTGAGATAAAGGTCTCTCTGGGCTACATGCTGCACAAAGATCTTGCCAGCATAAATACTGCAGTCTAAAAAGCTTCAAGAAATGGGATGTAAACCAGAGTTCAGCTGTGAAGCGATTTCATACTCCTTTAACATGAGCTGCAGGAGGACATAAGGGAGGAGGTCACCCTGTGTGCCTGTTACATGTGAACTGCATTGGGCTGTGTGTTTGAACACTCCAGCTCTGAATGAAAACTATACAAAACCTAAGCAGTACTTAAAAAATAATCATAATCCTGTGCATGGCTGGGCTATTCAGTTCTCAGTGTATCCATGACCAAGGCAGAAAATGCTATGTTAAGCGAGTTTAATTTTCTGCCTAGCAGTGAGACTCATTAAAAGGCTGCATCACTGAGATGTGCACTGTGGTAGGCTGCAGCACAACTCCAGCGGAAGTGCCTGTGACAGCAGATTTATCCAATTTTACAGTGTGTTTGAGGATATATTTGTCCCCTTCCCTAGAGATTTACTAGGAAGCGAGAGATTTGACGTCCGTTGTACGTGCAGGCACGTTCCACACGATGGAGCTCCAATACCTTGAATTGGTTGTGGAGCGGTGTCCTGGGCCATGTCTTGGTGCTATCCTCTCCTTTGGTGGCTCTCGTGGATTATTTCTGGCCTTGGTTACATTGGGACAAAACTCTGAATCGTTATACCACTGACTGCAAACAAACTAATGCAGAGTTAAGAGCAAGGTTTGAAACACACAATCCAGGATGTTTCTTAGAAAAATTCCCACCAATGCTGTGGACATAAATCTATAACAATTAGTAAGTTGAGCGGTACAATAAGACTGAGTTATCTGCCACAAGTATAACTTAATTGGGGAATTTCCTGGCTTTTGTGCACTTCAATTTTTTGAATTCAGTATGATTGTTTTATTTAATGTAATTTAATTTTCAGGCTAGGAGGGTTTGATGGTGTGGACAATGGTTTGAATGTGCGTCCAGATATATAAATCCATTTGAGTTGGTAATTTTTTCACTGCTTTCAAAGGCAAGTGTAATTGAAATGGCACCTTCTGTATTGCATTAAGTGTTTCTGGTAGTAAAAAACACAGCTTTGGTTTTGTCTGCTAGAGGTGGAGTGGGCAGTTTGTGCCAAGCTCTTAGTTGGACCTGATAAGATGACAAGGATTATCTGTAAAGTACATGCTTGGCTTAAAGGTTCCTTTAGACTTGGCACATTTGGGATCAGGGAGTTTGCTGCATCCAGCTTAAACTATATATCTCTGAAATATCAGTGAGCAGTTTCTTGGTTGCTTTATATCAGCTTTTGCTTCAGCTGCACAAGCCAAGAAAGTTTGATCTATAGTCTTGAAGCTTTTGCAAACCTAAGCTTGATTTTTGGCTCAGGTGTGCAGGTATTGGTGTATGACGTGGTTCTTCTGCTGTTATGTTGATCCTAGACCAGCATGACATGGTCTGAATCTTGCCATTTCCCAGCCAGGGAAACAGCTGTTGTTGTGCTCCGACTCTACTGGAGGTTGCAGCAGCTGCCCAAAGGAGCATCCACAGTGTGCCTTTGTGTGTGCTTGGGCATGACTCAGCAGGTGCCACAAGCCACACATGTGGCTACTTAGTGCTATGCACCAAGAGATAATCTTGTGTTCACAACATCCTTACCTGCAGAGCAGAGTGGTGCAGGCAGCAGTAACATTTTCTTCCCTTGCTGATTTGAATTTGGGGAATGATGCCTGATCCTGATGAGCAACAGTGTTTTAGTTTGAACTGCTTTGCTCTTCTAGTAGGTTTGCCCCCACAGTGTGCAAAAGAGTGTGCATCTTATCCAAAACAAGGCAAAGCCTGGTAGCTTGCCTTAAACACACCTTTTCTCACTATTCTATTTCAGCAGTAAGGGATCTTTTGGAGGAATTATGTCCAATTGTAATTTTAAAGTAGCTGATGACAGGCCATCCACCACAACTGAAGTTGTTGCAGAGGTTGACTAAGTTCACCTGGAGCAGAGTAAAGTGGTAATCATGGTCAAAACTTATCCAGCTTCAAACTTAGGTGTTGGTTTTACTTACGCTTCTGTTAGCTAGATAACAAACAAATCAGCAACAACAAAACCAACCTACCAACCAGAAAGCACTAAAGAAAAATAAAAATAAGATGGTCTATATAGGCTGTAATAGAGTTGCTACTTGCTTTTCTTTGACGTGTCTTAATGAACCTGGAGTCCTACCTTACAGAGAAAGCTCTCCTGTCCTTGAAACTACTTTATGGACTTCGACAGTTGTCCCATTTTTTCCAGGTCTTTCTTCAAGTATGTTCCCCAGCATTTCAGTTGTAGTTCATCAGTGTATGTGGCAGTTTCCCAAATACTGGATTTTCTGTTCAGTAGAAATTGAAAAATTGGGAGGAAAATTGTTTTGGATTAACTGAAGAGTTTGGTTTCATCCAAAACACAATGTTTTATTTCATTTTCCTACTAGCTAATGCTTTTAGCTATACTCCTGTTTTGAAACAAAAGTGTTAGCTCAGAAGAAAACGTTTCCACTTTGAAAATATCAACACATGACATTTTGAATTAGGTGATTTTTCTCTCGTCTTCCTCACTCCAACTCCAACCTCTTTAACTAAAAGTATTTGCCAAATTTGATGAATAATCTTAGTCACTGCTAAAGAGCAAAGGACTGGTCTCTAAACACTTTTCAACAGAACTCTGATTCTTTGTGATTATTTTTTTTTCTCCTGCTTGTCCATTGGAAGGTTCACTTTTCCTCCATTCAAAGACATTCACTTGCAATTCTGATTTCACACTGTGCTTGCAACCAGTGTGATCCCTGTGTTGTCTCTCTGCAAGTGCAGTAGAACACATGGTCCTGCCTTTAAGCTGGACGTGAACAGACAGTGTGCCCTTGCAGACTAGAAGGAAAATCATGTTCTGGGCTGCATCACAAAAATGCATTGCCAGCAAATCCAGAGAGATCATTCTGCCAGTTACTCTGCTCTGGTGAACCCTCACTTGGAGTACTGTGTCCAGGTCTGACACCATCAATATAGGAAGGACACAAAGCTGATGGAGCAGGTCCAGAGGGAGTTGGAAGACAGGTATGAAGACAGGCTGAGGGAGCTGGGATTGTTCAGCCTGGAGAAGAGGAGGCTCTAGGGAGACTTAACAGCAGCCTTCCAGTACTTGAAGGGGGCCTACAAGAAGGCTGGAGAGAGACTGTTTACAAAGGCCTGTGGTGATGGGACAAGGGGCGATGGCTTCAAACTAGAGAAGAGTAGATTTAGATTGGATGTTAGGAGCAGGTTCTTTACTATGAGGGTGGTGGAACACTGGAGCAAGTTGCCATGGGGAGGCAGTTGGGGTCCCTTCTCTGGAGATATTCAAGGTGAGGCTTGACAGGGCAGCCTGATCTAATTGAAGATGTCCCTTCTGACTGCCGGGGGGTGGTTTGGACTCAATGACCTTTGGAGGTCCCTTTCAGCCCAGACTATCCTATCATCTACCTGTCTTCTCTCTGTCTTGCAGAAAACAATGCTGAACAGCGCTTTGGGGTCATTAGGAGGACAATATTCACATAGGGAAACATGGCCTATACTGACATAACCCTAACTGGCCCCAGAAGCTGGCATGGCCCAGAGGACTTTTGGTCTGAGTGTACAGACAGCCTGGCATGACAGCCCTCCTAGCCCAGCCAGATCCATTTTCAAGACTCACATCTTTTTCTGCTGTCTGCAGCCTTTGGGCCTGACTGACAAAATGCACTGTGTCAACAAAATTATTGTAGGCAGAGCTTGCACGCAGAGTTTTGTAAGAGATAAGAGAGGTGAGGCTGGGCAGGGCATTTCTTAGCCAATTGTGTTTCATCAATAGAGTAATTTTAAGTACTTTAAACAACTCTGTTTCTTAGAACATGCAGCTCCAAGAACATAGCTGTTTCACTTGTGAAATACCACCATGCTAAAAGGACATCATGTTGGTCCCAAGCAATGTTTTCTGGCCCCCTAACTGGAGATCCACTGGTGGATTCAAGGAAGAACAACCATAATGGGATAGTTTGGCTGTTATGCTTTGGAGATGCCCCTAAAAGGGAAATGAGGGAAACTTTCACAGCTAGAGGAAAAAGTTCCCATTTCTGTACAAAGTAATCCTGACAAAATATGCATGCTTAAACTGGACTTTTCTCCAGTGCAATCCCCTGAAGTATTTTGCCTCTGAGTCGCCCACAGGGACAAATTCCATACCCTTCCCAAATCACTTAAGAAAATGACGCACTGTCCAAGGGGGGAAGGACACTGAAGTTTTGGGATTAAAAAGGGGCTAAAAAACATTACTGCTTTGTTCTCCTGTGGACTTCCTAAGTGGGTCCTGTCCCATGGTCACCTGTGATTTGTTGCTATGTAAAAACCTTCATCTGTTCCCCATGTACAAGTACAAGGAGGTAGCAGCGGGGCTGAGAAATCTGCACCTGTGAGCCATGGAACAAAAGCTGTGAAGGCTCCCCGTTCCTAAGCACCTCACCTTTTCCCAATTCGAGTTACCTTTGAGCCTGAAACAAGGTAGGGTGCAAAGTACTCAAAGCTTTACCTTTCTGATGTCAAAATCTTCTCCAGCCTTCTGTGTGTGGCTAATGCCATGGGCTCTGCTTTGTCATTGACTTCAGTGGAAACCTGCAGTGTGTACGAAGGTAGATGTATGCTTTGGGTAGTGCTTGGGATTAAAAGAAGACTTTTAAAAAGAACAACAAAGAACAATGAAAAACACTAAAAGCAATCTGAAATGGCACGAGGAATGGCGGGTTTACAGAAATCTGACGTTTAAACTCTGGCAAATGTCACCTGTTGGTACAAAAGTGTTCTGTGGGAATATGTATTTGATTTGTAAAAATAAATAGAGGTAATTGCAGAACCTTGAAATGGAAGAGCAAAATGTAGCTGTGGAGGAAATTAATTACTTCTGTTTCCTTCAACTGCAGCTAAAAGTGCACAAAATGGAAGTGTATTTTCAGCAAAACCTGATTTAAGGTAGGAAAAAAAAAACAAAATGGAAATTGGAAATGCTTCAGGACTATGTATCTTTGTTTTTGAAAGTCTAGAAAAATGTCAAGATAAGCTTTAGAATGAGCAAGGTAAAACACAAGTCAACCAAAACTGGAACTTGGACTCTTTAAATCTGCAAATCTTTTGTATGTGATCTTTGAATTTGACCACACAGATCCAAAATGTGAGTGTTGAGCTGGCTCTCCACCCAAGAGTCCTGAAATTTGCAGGGTAGGCAAAGGGAATTTTGTGAGCATGGATTTTGTGGAAATGTCATAACCCAGTCTGGGACAGTTGAACTCTGATTGAACCAAACCACTTAAATCTAATCTTAAATCAGACAAAAGCATAATTTTCTCTATCACTCTGTATGCAGATAAGTGGAAAGGATATGGTGGTATTTTGTATTTTAAATCTTCTACTTACCTAATATATTTTATTGTGCCATTTCCATTTTAATCTTGCCTTTTGCCACTCTTTTTGTGTCCGCAGGTCTGTAGAGGTAGACTGGAGAATAAAAAGAAGAATAGAAATAAATGGATACTTAAAGGCAAACTGAGCCATAACATTTACATTTTCCCCTTATCTGATCTGAGGATTTTGCAATTACTGGGTTAGCAACCCTCCCTTGCATTCGTGAACCCATATTTGACAGAATAACAGGACCCCTTGTTTCTTAACATCACTTAATGCTCTTGATTTGACAAATCATGCATTGTGGAGTTTGTGATAATCCGCTGATGATGATTTTTGAAAGGACATTAGGCATTCAGCACGTGTTCTGTAGAAAAAAAACCTAATTTTTAGGTACTTAATCTATGAGAACAAACCATCTTCTAGAATATTAACAGGGGAGTGAAATGGCTGCAATGTACAGTTTAGGGTCATTGCTACTGTATTCCAAATGATTGATAGCTGCCTGGTGGCCCTGGAAGGGTGTAACCAATTTGTTTGAATAAGCTGTTCATAAGCTTCCGCTCTCAGAGACTTGTAATTCTTATTTAATAAAATGTTGTCATAAAGACCACCTTTTCATTCCTTGATGTGCTGGAAGTGACGTTTTGAAGCAGGGGCCCATTTACATTTAAAATATGCATATTATGGTAGACCAAGAGAAATAAGGCTTTCTAGAATCATAGAATGGTTTAGGTTGGAAGGGACCTCAAAGATCATCCAGTTCCAACCCCCTGCCATAGGCAGGGACATCTCCCACTAGAAGAGGTTGCTCAAGGCCTCATCCAACATGGCCTTGAACCCCTCCAGGGAGGGAGCAGCCACAACATCCCTGGGCAACCCATTCCAGTGTGTCACCACCCTCACTGTAAAGATCTTCCTCTTAACATCCCGTTTAAATCTCCCCTCTGCTGNTAATAAATGAAGCTTTATATTTACATCTATGCACAATATGCACGCAGATATTTACAATGTATTACAGATATTTACAGATATATACAGTGAAAAGGTAATACAGAAACACCACACCCCTCCCAGAGATCAAAATCCCTAAGAGGGGTTTTCTAATCACCCCTACCACCTTTCCCTCCTTCCCCAATCTTATCTCACCATCTGTTTCATGCAGCAGATAGGTGAAAGCAGATCAGCCAGGGGGATTAGCAATAGAAAAGAAGTTAGTGGAATTATTGAAAATCAGCTACT
This sequence comes from Psilopogon haemacephalus, assembly GCA_013396835.1. NCBI lineage: Eukaryota > Metazoa > Chordata > Aves > Piciformes > Megalaimidae > Psilopogon > Psilopogon haemacephalus. The sequence continues at coordinate 74,052 of VWZI01000251.1, read as the reverse complement.
AAAGCCAGGGAAAAGGAGCCATGCAAGAGAAGCAGCCACAGCCCAGAGAGGCCTGGAGCACTCTGACTTACCTATATTTGAGTTACAACTCTTAAAACAATTTTTTTTTCTTTCTCAGTAGAGCTCTGAGGGAAGTAGCATCATCTGTTTTCCTCTCTCAGCCTATAGTCTAATTTCTAATCCAAATTCTCCAATTAGTTCAAACCAGCACACACTGGAAGGTTACTAGAAGGTCTCCTTGAAATATTTTTTAAATTTTACAGTGTGTTTTCCTTTATTTTACAGTAAGTGACAGATTACTGAAAACCAGTAAGTGGCCGATTTACAATCTCATAGTATGAGATTAACTGGTTTCTAGCATAGCCTGGGTTGAAAATTTCCTTGGAAATTGAGCCCATCTAGGATTGTTCGATCACATTTAACCTTGTGACTACACCTTGGGCATGGTTTTGCTCCACAGCTTTTTGAAGGTAAATGAAGATAAGTCAAAACAGGTTGAGTATTAACATCCATCCCTTTTTGGACTCAGCAGAGACTTTGGAGACCACTTGTCTGTTGTGTCTGCTCATCTTTGTATTTGTTTTTTGGCATCCTGGTGGAGATAAAATGGGTGTAGAGCCCCACTTATTCAAATCAAGAGACAGGAGGTAAAAATGCTGAAGTGAAGAACTTCCCCTTTAAGCCTGTGAATTAAGGCTGTTTGCTGGACTGTGTCCTGGTTTATTATGCTCTGTAAATACCCTGTAGGAGTGACAACAGGCATTTACTAAAACAGCATAGGTTTAATGCCAATAACCACTTTGAGAGTGGAAGAAAGCAGCCAAAATATCATGATAATTTCGTTTGAGGAAGCCTGTGTGTCAGTTCTGAAGAGAGATGAGGAGCAAAGTTGAAAATGACAGACACAAAACACTCAACTGCAGCAATGTGGCAGCGTTCAAGAAGCTGGAAGACTTAAATGCACTTTTCAATATAATTTAAAACTCTCTGTCCAAGCTTATGCCTTTAAATCTGTCTGCCAAAATTTCTGACAAGTGGGCCAGATGCTAGAGGCTTGAAAACAGACTCCTTGTAGGATAAAGCATTATTAATATGAGTTAGGCTTAGTTAGATTATAATATAGTAATCACAGAATGGTGGGGATTGGAAGAGACCTTGGGAGATATCTAACCCCCTGCTAAAGCAGGATCACCTACATCATCTTGCACAGGAAATATCTTTTTTTTTTTTTTTTTTTTTTTTTNGAATCATCAGCATTTTGCCTATAAATGCAGAGAACAAGCTGGAGAGCTCTTGCAGCAGCCCCCCACTGTTAGTAGCTGCTTTTAGTGCAGCATTCTCTGAAAGGCTGAAAGTGTGGTAACACTGAGCAGAGGCAGAGTGGCATTTTGTGCACTGACACACTCTCCTGAGCCACACACTCCTATTTAGAGGAGCCTCTGTGTTTTGGATAATCTTAAATGTAACCTTTTGTTTCCTCAGCCTGTCATGCAATGGGGACAGGGATGATGCTGAGCTCCTGGGCCACTTCTTCCATTGAAGAAGTGGCTGAAGCATGTCCAGCTGGCCTTCACTGGCTGCAGCTTTATGTGTACAAAGACCGGGAGGTTACCAAATCCCTCGTGATGCGTGCAGAGAAAGCAGGCTACAAAGGGATCTTTGTGACAGTGGACACTCCGTTCCTTGGCAGGCGCATTGATGATGTGCGCAACAAGTTCCAGCTTCCTCCTCACCTCAGGTAAGTGCCCACTGGTGGGATGCAGGACAGGTACGTGGTAGCGCCATGGTCACCATGAGATGCTGTGGGAGGAATTTGTCTCTGGAACAAGCAATTTCTCCCAGGTGCCACATGCTGTGCTGCGCATCAACACCAGGGAACTGAGCACCTATCTCTCACCATGCTTGGGCTATGCAGAGTGTTGGGTCAAGGTAAGCTTTCATGCTTGTTTGCAGACTCTAAAAGAGACCATGTGCCAGGCAACGTGGGGCTCCAAACAAAGTTAGATGGGGCATTTCCTTGTACCTCTGTCAACAATATTCTTGGACATCTTCAAAACTCAGATGGACACAGCCCAGTGTAATCTGCTCTGACTTGGAACATGAATTCAGTTGCAGAGTTGGCTGTGCTCTGGATGGGATTCTGGAGTGAATGGACTGAGGTCCTTTCCAACTGATGTTATGAGCCCTTCTAACCTACATTACTCTGTGACACTGCACTGGGTCCAGGGCCATTTTGCTACTGACCACAGATACCCTTTCCAAGCAACTTCAACTCTTCTTTTACTCAACTATAGAAACATATGGGTTTCAGTCTTTCTAAATTCACCACATGGAAATTTCTGATCTTGTGTGTTTTCTGGGACATTGTCTATATCTCAGAAGAATTTGTGGCCTTGTGACTGATTTTAGCACTACTTTGAGTTCATCCCTACTCAAGACACTTGCACCATTTAATTTTGACAGAATTGTCCAGCAGCTTTGTAAGGACATTGATTTCACTAGCCATTTGCAAATAAATTTTGTTAGACTGTAGAGACCACCCTGATATGCATACACGGAAGTGCTGGCACAGTGTTAGCAGCCAAGGACTGGCTGGAAGAGTGTTGAGTGTATGGGATGTCCAGGAATTGGACTTGCAAAATGGAGCTAAAAAACTTGTAAAAATCTTACAAGTAGGAGTTAGTAGTGACTGCTGTCTACCACCACATATATTAAGACACATATGTTTGCTGCTATTCAGAATTTGTGAATGAACACAAAAATGAAAAGACACTAAAAGTAAAAAGAATAGCTGAACATGTTTCACAGAACAACAAAGTGTCAGGTGCTACCAGACCACAAAGGAATGGGTCCAGGCGGGTTTGAAATAGCTCCAGAGAAGAAGACTCCACAATCCCCCTGGGCAGCCTGTTCCAGTGTTCTATCACCCTCACAGCAAAATTTTCTTCCTTGTGTTTACATGAAACTTCTTATGACTCAACTTCTACCCATTGCCCCTTGTTCTGTTGTTGGCCATCACCGACAAGAGCCTGGATCCATCCTCCTGGTACTCACCTTTTACATATTTATAAACATTGATGAGGTCACCCCTCAGCCCCAGGTCTTTCAGTCTCTCCTCATAAGAGAGATGTTTCATTCCCTTGATCATCTTTGTGGCTCTGTGCTGGACTCTCTCAATCAGTTTTATGTCACTCTTGAACTGGGGGACCCAGAACTGGACACAGTACTCCAGATGAGGCCTCACCAGGGCAGAGTAGAGGGGCAGGAGAACCTCTCTCGACCTACTAGTCACACCCCCTTTAATACACCCCAGAATGTTGTTGGCCCTCCTGGCCATAAAAGCACACTGTTGGCTCATGGTCAACCTTTCATCAACTAGGACCCCCAAATCCTTTTCCCCTTTGCTGCCTTCCAACAGGTCAATCCCCAATCTATACTGATACCTGGGGTTGTTCTTTGCCAGGTGCCAGACTCTACACTTGCCCTTGTCGAATATCATTACATTTTTTCCTGCCCAACCCTCCAGCCTGTCCAAGTCTCACTGAATGCCAGCACAGCCTTCTGGTGTGGCAGCCACTCCACCCAGTTTAGTGTCATCAGCAAACTTGCCGACAGTATACTCTGTGCCCTCACCCAGGACGTTGATGAATATATTGAACATAATGGGTCTCAATACTGACCCCCGTGGAACCCCACTAGTAACAGGGCTCTAACTAGACTCCATCCCATTGATTACAGCTCTCTGGCTTCTTTCCTTCAACCAGTTCCTGGTCCATCTCACTACATGATGATTCAGACCACACTGCCTCAGTTTAGACAGAAGGATGCTGGTTGGAGACAGTTTAAAATGATTTACTGAAATCAAGATAACCACTAATGACTCCCTTGTCCTCGATATGCCTTAGGACAGTCATGGATAAGTTGCTTCATCACCTTTCAGGGGATGGAGGTTTCAAAGCAGATTGAGTTTGATTTGCATTCTGGGTGAAAGCAAGCTTTGAAAATTATCTGGATCTGAAGTCCTCCTCCTGAGTCTCCCCAGAGCATTAAATTATGCTATATATATCCTGTATGTAACATGTACATAGTAAGAGACATAATGTCATACCCTGAGGTCTCCTCTTTTTCATACTATTCAAACTTGAGGTAGCCATGGAACTCTGCAATAAATCTGATTCTTGACCTTATGGGCAAAAACCGCTTCAGAACATAAGGTGGTGGATCTCCCCAGCGTGCTTGTAGCTGAACCTAATGGATAACATGATGAAAGTTGACAGAGCAACCTTAACTTTCCTTGTGATTTCTGTGTTAAATTATAACCTTTTGAGGAAAATGCAGAATCCCTGACACATCTAACATTAAAACGTAGTACGCTGATATGCATGTGTCTTGTATAGCAATCCTGCTCTAGATTTGTGATTGACAAAGCATTATTGATACATGCTGTCATTTTACCTAAAAAAGGAAATTAAAATTTGGTTGATTTATTTTTTTTTAGAGGCAGCATCATTTTAAGACTTGGGGTTAAGGAGTTTCTGATTGCTAGTCAACCCCAAAGCATTCGAGGAAGGTAATAGAGTATTTCTGAAACATTTTAACCCCCCCCTGACAGGACTGTAACAAGGTTTCATCTGAGTGAACCATATAAAATAACGTGAAGCTGGAGTAATCTTTAAAAGTGCAAATTAATCACTTCAGGTTTCAGAATGACGCTTGGACAGTGTTTTGTTGCAGAGTTGGTGGTGAAACTCTCCTAGCATGGGCTCTGCTCAGTTATGTGATAACTTTTTCTTGGCTTCAGGTTTTCAACAAAGTTTCAAAGCAACAACAAGGTGCCATTGTGCTCAGAAATATATGTAAGGAAACATTCATTCAAGTGTTGATCTGCATTTCACAGGCCAAGAAAAACAACAGTTATTTATATAATCTTATCTATGGTTCTGTTTTCCTCTGAGTACCCCACCCTCCACAAACCAGCAGCTAAAAAGCTGGATCTTGCTGAAAGCCTGCTTCTTTCTCATTTTCTTCTGGACCTGGAGCTGAACACAAAAGCCATGTGAAATGCTGCTTGTTGCAGGCATTAAATCAGCAGTGAAACTAGGCAGTTTCTGTGGAAAAAAACTCATGAGTTTCCCAAAACATGGAATGAGAGTATAAAATAACACAATGTGGAATGAGACAGTTTCCGAAGGACAGAGCAATCAGCCGTGTGTGGGACATGGTTGTCTTCGGTGGTACTGGTGTTGCTGATGGCAGTTTAATGTTTGTGAGCTCTTAGGGCTGCTTCAGGTGAAGACTGCACAGTTAGGAGAGGATTCAGTTTCCTCTCATTCCCCTGCTAAAACAGGTAAAGGAGGAGACCCAGGAGATGAGTGGGACTGGAGGCAGGTCCCTCCCCACAGGGGCAGGAGAGCCACCTCCCAATCTTCTCGGTCTTACCAGCTCCCCTTGCATAACAGATACAGGGCACTAATAACTGAGGATCTGGCAGAGAAGGATGGAGGGGAAAATCCACATACTCAGTTGCTCACGGTGTGTCAGCCTCCCCCAAGAATCAAGATTAAAACAAGTGAAACAAAGAAAAAAAGGAGAGTCATAGTTGTAGGGGATTCACTTCTGAGAGGAACAGAAGGACCGATATGTCCGGCTGACCCCTCTCATAGAGAGGTGTGCTGCCTACCTGGGGCCCGGGTTAGGGATGTTGTTAAGAAAACTCCTAACCTAGTCCACTCTACAGACTACTACCCATTATTGATCTTTAAAGTAGGAGGAGAGGAAATAATGACTAGTGGTCCCAGAAAAAATTAAAAATATTTTAGAGCCTTGGGATGGGTGATATGGGACTCAGGGGCACAAATCATCTTCTCGTCTGTTATTCCAGCTGATGACAGAGACACTGGAATAAGTAGCTGAGTGCAGTCTTTTAATACGTGGCTGTGTGGATGGTGTCACTGCTATAAATGTGGTTTCTTTGATAATGGTATGACCTTTACAACACCAGGGTTGCTGACACCAAGCAGGAGACACCTCTCTTGAAGAAGGAAGAGGGTCTTTGCAGGGGATAGCAGGGCTAGTGGACAGGGCTTTAAACGGGATGTGAGGGGGGAGTGGGACAAAATAATCAGACCTCCATGTGGTAAGGTGTGGGAGGACAGATCAGTGTGGGAGCAATGGGGGTTTGGTGATGGCTCTCAACCTGCTACCCTGAAGCATCCTTGGGACAGAATAGTGCATCCAGGGTTCTGCAGAGATGGGCCATATCCACTTTGGGTTTTATCTGCCAACAGGGAAACATCAAGTGGTAATTCATGTGGTAGTAATGACATGAGAGGTAGAGATAGGCTAGTAGTCATTGAGGTGCCTGTGTGTGGACAGGTCCAAGTACTGACTGAGGAAAGCATGCTCAAAGAACAGGATAAAAGAAAATCAGTGAGTAAGTCAGCTCTAATAGAGGCACAACTGAAATGCCTCTACACTAACGCAAGGAGCATAGGGAACAAACAGGAGGAATTACAAATATGTGCAAGTCTCCAGGGTTATGATGTCATTGGCATCACTGAGACATGGTGGGATGGATCTCATGATTCGAGCATAGGGATAGATGGGTATAGACTCTTCAGAAGGGACAGGCAGGGGAGAAGAGGAGGAGGTGTACCCCTCTACATCAATGATAAACTGGAATCCATGGAGTTCAACCTAGGGATATCCAACACCAAAACAGAGAGCATATGGGTGAAGGTTAAAGAGAAGACACGGGAAGGGGACATCACAGTAGGAGTCTGCTATAGACCTCCGGATCAGGAAGGTGAAGCAGATGAAGCCCTTTACAAACAAATAGGAGAAGCTTCATGCTCACAGGTCCTGACACTCATGGGGGACTTTAACCACCCTGACATCTGTTGGAAGGACAACACAGCACAGCACCAACAATCTAAGAGGTTCCTGGAATGTACTGGTGATAACTTCCTGTTTCAGGTGGTTGAGGAACCCACAAGAAAAGGTGCTGTGCTGGACCTAGTCCTCACCAACAAGGAGGGGCTGGTGAGTGAAGTGAAGCTGAAGGGTAGCCTTGGATTCAGCGACCATGAAATAGTAGAGTTTAAGATCCTCGAAGCATCAAGAGGGTACACAATAAACTCATTGCTCTGGACTTCAGAAGAGCAGACTTCAATCTCTTCAGGAATCTGCTAAACAGGGTACCTTGGGAAAAAACTCTGGAAGGAAGGGGGGCCGAGGAAAGCTGGACATTGCTCAAGGATCACCTCCTTCAGGTCCAGGAGCAATGCATCCCAAAAAAGAGCAAGGAAGGTAAGAACACCAAGAGGCCTGCACAGATGAATAGAGAGCTCCTGGACATGCTTAGGCACAAGAAGAAAGCCTACAGAGAGTGGAAGAAAGGACAGGTAACCTGGGACCAATACAAAGACATTGTTCGTGCAAGCAGAGATCAGATTAGGAAAGCTAAAGTACAGCTGGAGCTGAATCTGGCTGGGGACATTAAGGGGAACAAGAAGAGTTTCTTCAGGTATATCAGTGAGAAAAGGAGGACTAGGGAGAATTTGGGACCCTTCCAGAAGGGAAATGGAGAGCTGGCGACAAGGGATATGGATAAGGCTGAGGTGCTCAATGACTTCTTTGCTTCAGTCTTCAGCAGCAAGTGCTCCAGCCACGATGTCCAAATTCCAGAGGGCAAAAGTAAGGTCTGGGGGAGTGAAGACCTGCCCACTGTAATTGAACATCATGTTTGTGAGCACCGAAGGAACCTGAGCGTGCACAAGTCCATGGGTCCTGATGAGATCCACCCACGAGTCATGAGGGAACTGGCAGATGAAGTTGCCAAACCACTGTCCATTGAAAGGTCATAGCAGACTGGTGAAGTTCCTGATGAATGGAAAAGGGCAAACATAACACCCATCTTCAAGAAGGGAAATAAGGATGCCCCTGGGAACTACAGACCGGTCAGCTTCACCTCTGTGCCTGGCAAGATCATGGAGCAGATCCTCCTCAAGGCTCTGCTAAGGCAGATGGAGAACAAAGCAGAGGTGCCTGATGCCAACCAGCATGGCTTCACCAAGGGCAAATCATGCCTAACAAATTTGGTGGCTTTCTATGATAACGTCACAGCAGCAGTGGACAAGGGAAGGGCAACTGATGTCATCTACCTGGACCTGAGTAAGGCCTTTGACTCTGTCCCACATGACATCCTGGTCACCAAGCTGGAAAAACATGGACTTGATGGGTGGACAACTCACTGGATAAGGAATTGGCTGGATGGTCGCACACAGAGAGTGGTGATCATGGGCACAATGTCCACCTGGAGACCAGTGACAAGTGGCATCCTTCAGGGGTCAGAGCTGGGACCAGTGCTGTTGAACATCTTTGTCAGTGACATGGACAGAGGAATCGAGTGCACCCTCAGCAAGTTTGCAGATGACACCAAGCTGTGTGGCACAGTTGACTTGCTGGAGGGCAGGGATGCCATCCAGAGGGACCTGGACAGGCTGGAGAGGTGGGCCCAGGCTAACCTCATGAAATTTAACAAGGCCAAGTGTAAGGTCCTGCACCTGGGTCGCTGCAATCCCAAGCACAAATACAGGCTGGGTGGTGAGTGGCTGGAGAGCAGCTCTGAGGAAAAGGACCTGGGGGTCTGGGTGGATGAGAAGCTCAACATGAGCCTGCAGTGTGCACACGCGGCTCAGACAGCCAACCGTGTCCTGGGCTGCATTAAGAGAGGCATTACCAGCAGGGCAAGGGAGGTGATTCTCCCCCTTTACTCTGCTCTTGTCAGACCCCACCTGGAATACTGTGTGCAGTTCTGGAGCCCCCAGCACAAGAAGGACATGGAACTGCTGGAGAGAGTCCAGAGGAGGGCCACAAAGATGATCAGAGGGCTGGAGCACCTCTGCTGAGGACAGGCTGAAAGAGTTGGGGCTTTTCATCCTGGAGAAGAGAAGGCTTTGAGGAGACCTTATAGTAGCCTTCCAATACCTGAAGGGGGCCTACAGGAGGGCTGGGGAGGGACTGTTCACAAGGTCTTGTAATGACAGGACGAGGGGGAATGGGTTTAAACTGGCAGAGGGGAGATTTAAGTGGGATGTTGGGAGGAAGTTCTTCACAGTGAGGGTGGCGAGACACTGGGAACAGGTTGCCCAGGGAGGTTGTGTCTGCTCCCTGCCTGGAGGTATTCAAGGCCAGGCTGGATGAGGTCTTGAGGTCTTGGCGAGGGGTTGGAACAGGATGATCTTTGAGGTCCCTTCCAACCTAAACCATTCTATGATTCAGCTTTCTCAAACCAACATATCTTGAATGTCTCCACTTTCCTTCTTTTCATCTTCTCCTGCTTGTCTAGTAAGTTTGTGACTTCTTTGACAGATGGTTATCACTTACCATCCAGTTCTTAGAAGCTGTGAAATTTATATGGTGCTAAAGAATAAATAATGGCAAATGTTTTCATATATGTAGTGGTTTGGGAATTCCCTGCCCCTCCCCCACACTCTGAAATTGCCCAGGCTAGGCTCAGATGGCTGGAAGTTAAGGAATGAAGCTTTATTTTATAGCTTTGCACAATATACAAGCAGATATTTACAATATATTACAGATATTCACAGATGCATACAGTAACAAGGTAATACAGAAACACCACACCCCTCCCAGAGATCAGTCCCTAAGAGGGATTTCCAACCACCCTTCCACCTCCCCCCCACTTCCCAATCTTATCCCACTGTCTTATGTGAAGGTAAGCGAGGTAGATCAGCCAGGGGGGTGTCGCGGGAATATCGCTTTAATTAGGTGCCGATACCCGCGGAGGGGGGGTCCTGGTGCCCCCAGGGTTCTTTGGATACATGGTTGGCAGAAAACAAATGCACGAGTAGCTTAAAATGCCAGCTAAACAGTTTAACAGTCAGAATTTAGGAAACAGAGAGTATATAAACAGAATAGACCCCAGCCATGCCTACAAACCCGCGGGGGCGCAAGGTGGGAAACAACACTCCTTCCCGAACCCGAGGGGAAGAAGGAAAAGGACTGACTTAGCCCGGATAGGGAGAGAAAGAGAGAGAGAGAGAAGAGGGCTGGCCTTGCCGCTTCTCTGGAAAGCTGCTATGCTTTGCTGCCTGCTGCCTTGCTGCGTGCACGTGGCTGAAACTCCTCACAGCCACGACAGGGAGGCAGAGAAGGACGACGAAGAAGAACGAAGAGCTCCTAACGGCTGCTGACCCCTGCCTAAATACCCTAGGGGGCATGTGAAACTGTCCAATAGGTATTCAGCATTCTCTAGCTGACCGATTGGTTCAAAATAGCCCCACACATACGTGCAGCCCGGGGTCTCCCTGGGTCCCGGGGCCACGTGGTGTGCCCCCGCCCCTCAACCCCTCCTGGACCTTAGGCAGGAGGGGGAGGAGAGACTCCAGGGATTGGACCAACTCTAGGGTGTTCGTCACACCCATACCAGGACAGGGGGTTAGTAGCAAGAAACTGGTTAGTGAAGTTACACAGATCCAGCTAAGAAGGCAAGGAGAGAGATGCAGCAGTAAGCGTGGCTCAAACAGCTGTCTTATCTTTGCCTTCTAACTTTTATACATTTTTCAGTAAACCTGTGGGTGAGGTAGAATCATTAATATTTTCCTTTCACAGTCTATAGCCTAATTTCTCATTCAGATCCTCCAATTAGTTCAAACCATCACAATCCACCCTGTCTACTTCACTCAGAGTTTACTGAGGTCTGTCTAATCTAAAACAGTATTTACAATAATGAATATTAAAAGTTCAGTTCATGCTTCATTCTGGATTTATCTTGAATGTAGGTGATTCAAAAGCTCAGAAAGCAGGAAACAGTTTGTCTCCTCACAAATAAGATGAGACCAGGGCCTCCCAGCTGACATTGGGTTTGTGCTCACATACTGTAGATGCTCTTGTGTTGGATGCCAGGCAAACCTAACAGAAAACTCCTAACAGCTCATATTATACATTCTGTGTTTAACCTCCTTCAGCTAAGTTGTGGTTTCTGCTGAAGGTCCTGGTCATACATACTGGTTAATGTAGAAGAATGGTGAAATTCAGTGTATTCCACAGAGAAATCTAACCTTAGCTGAAATCTAACCTTAGCTGTAGAATAGCTTACAGGACTTGTGCTATTTTCTGACTTATTAAAAGCAGAATTGGCAACAACTTCAATAATATTAAAACCTACAAAACCAATAAATTACTCCAAAAAATCCAGCAGCATTTCTTTAAACTTTTTCTATGCTAAATCACATAGAAAAGTACCAATTTTAGCAACTGCCCAACAATGCAGAAACCATAAAGTTGACGGGAAAGACATGGTCCAAAAAGTCTACATTAGCTTCATTTTAACTTCCAGGCTTAATTAGCAATCAATCAAGTGGAATTTAGCCCCACTGCCCCATGTTGGTCACTGATTAAGAATGTGGTAACGTGAGAAGTTATCTGCCCCCTCACACCTTTGAAATAACCCAGGCTAGACTCAGCCAGCTGGAAATTAATAAATGAAGTTTTATATTTACAGCTTTACACAATATACAAGCAGATATTTGCAAGATATTACAGATATTTACAGATATATACAGTGAAAAGGGAATACAGAAACACCACACTCCTTCCAGAGATCAGAGTCCCCAAGAGGGCTTCCCAACCACCCTACCACCTTCCCCCCACTGTCCAGTCTTATCCCAGTATCTGTCTTACATGCCAGGTAAGTGAGGAAGATCGGCCAGGGGGGTTAGAAGCTGGAATTGATTTGTTGGGTTACACAGATTCAGCTAGAAGCCAGTGAGAGATCAGCAGCCAGAGTGACCCTGAGCAGCTCTGCCTTATCTTTGTTTGGGTTCTTACTTTTGTATGTCTCAGTAAATGAATGAGTGAAGGAGATACCACAAATGTTTTCCTTTCTCAGCCTGTAGCCTAATTGATCATTAAAATCCTCCAATTAGACTCAAACCAGCACAGATGCACATTCTGAGTTTTTTGCAAAGCTTCATGTAGATCCATCAAACTCGCAGGGCTTAACACAATTTCCATTCCTTCTTCTCTTCTCCCACCTATCGGATTCCCTCTTCCTCCAGTAGCTAAATCCCCCAGATTTGGCGTGTGAGGAGGAAATAAAGGGGCAAAACAAAACCCAAATATGCTGCATGAAAGCTAAGGGGATTTTTGCTGATAAGTAGAGGTGTGTCTCTTGACTTCAGTGAGTCCTGTATTATGGTAAGCAAGAGTGAAGTTCCAGCCTGTACTGCTCTAGAATCTGAATGTCCCACATCCTATGGTGCATTTATCCTCATGGCACTCCTGACAGATACTGTTTTCCTAATTTATGGTGACAAGCTGAGGCAAAAGAGTTGCTAACTGTTGTGTCCAAAGTCACATAGGAGGACAGAGTCTTGAGCCTAAAGTAGTGCTCTCACTGCTGGGTTTTCCTCTGGACTGTAAATTTCATAGAATAACAGAATGGGTTTGAGTTGGAAAGGACCTTGAAGACCATGCAGTTCCAATCCCCCTGCCGTGGGAAGACACAAGTCCTACTACAACAGGTTTCTGAAGGCCCCATCCAACTTGGCTTTTTATGTTTCTAGGGCTGGAGCTCCACAATGTCTCTGGACAGCCTGTTCCAGTGCCTCATCACCCTCATGATGAAGAATTTCCTCCTGAATCTAGTTTCTTCCATTTTGAAGCCATTAGCTCTCATCTTATCACTACATACTTAATAAAATGTCACTTTGCAGCTATCCTTCAAATACTGAAAAGCTTCAATAAAGTCTCCCTAAAGGCTTGAGTTCTCTAGGCTGAACAACTCCAGCTCTCCCAGACTGTCTTTATAAGAGAGGTTCTTTAGCCCTCTGATCATCTTCATGGCTCTCCTCTGGACCCATTTTAACACTTCTATGTCCTTCTTGTGTCAGGGGCTCCAGTAGAGAGGGGGAAATCACCTGCCTTGACCTGCTAACTGTGCTGAACCTTTAAAATGTGGACTTCATTTCTTCTGAAAGAACTTGAACTTTTGCCTTGGCACAGAGAAACTTGCACTAATGTTGTCAAGTGCTTTGCCAGCCAAAGGTTTCAGCTGACTAAGGACTGGGACCTAACATGCTAGCACAGGCATTTTTTGCTCCTGCTTGGCAGTACAGCAGAGGTTTAACACAACTGTATTGAATGCTAGGAATAAGAACTGATTTATGACACTTTCTCAGACTACTTTTCTCTCTTTTAATTTTTATTTTTCCTTAGATTAAAAAACTTCTCGAGCAGTGACCTGGCATTCTCCTCAGGGAAAGATTTTGGAGAAAACAGTGGACTGGCTGTGTATGTAGCTGAGGCAATTGATGCAACTGTCAATTGGGAGGACATCAAATGGCTTAGAAGGCTGACCTCACTGCCCATCATTGCCAAAGGAATCCTCAGGGGTGTGTAGCTCTGCAGCTTCCCATGGGGCAGATGTGGCATACCTTTTTGCAGAGGCTCTTCTCCAGTGAAGGAGAAGAATTTGTGCTGGGGAAATTTCTGTTGCATTTCATAGAACTTTACTGCTTTTTAATGACAATAATTTGCTTTGCTGACGTAGAATATGGTGGAGTGTGCATGCTCATGTTTCTGTGCAAAACAGAAAACAGCCAAAAGGAGAAATCTTTTCCTTATGCTAGGTTAAGAACCCAGCAACAAAGACACTTACAGAAGCAGCTGCTTAAATAAATACCTGGAGCTGTTAGAATGTTTTAATAGCTACACAAGTATGTCTAACTTGATGTTCAGTAGGTAGGGACCAGAGCCAGTGGTCACTAATTTAGTTGTTTGGCTGTCATCACAACAGTTAACTTTAAATCCTGTGGCCAGGAAGATTAAACTTGCTCTGTTCATTGTGTCTGTAAACTAACTCTGATCTGAGTTGGATGCTCCTTAAAAAGAAGCTGCATTTTCATTCCTTAAAAAGAGCACCAAGCAAAGGATAGTGGCTTCATTAAGTATGGATTATTGCTGTAATGATCCCAATGTTTTTGGCTTGGAGAAAATAATTTAACAAAATGATTTCTAAGTGATGGGCATAGCAGAGAAAATAAAAGCTAGCAACCAAGGTGGTAGCTAATCCAAAATGTTAAATATCCTGTTCCAACATTTCAAGTTACTGTTCTGGTTTATTTCTTAAAACTGAAACTGTTTCCTGTTTTGAGATGGGACTCTAGCATGACGAAACCCTAGGATGTCTTTGTATCAGCTGGCAATGCTGTTTTTAGAGGCAAAATTTCCCTCATTACTGTGCCAATAATCTCCCAGTAATGGAAGGACATACTTTTTTTTATTTGCTTATTTGGTTTTGGTTTTTGTTTAGCCAATGATGCTAAAGAAGCTGTAAAAGTTGGGGTAAATGGTATCCTGGTGTCAAATCATGGAGCACGGCAGCTTGATGGGGTCCCTGCAACTGTAAGTACTAATGCCAATATGTATCAGCAGTCTCTGGGTTTCTCTGCTTTTTTGCTTCTTGTTTACTTTTTCTGAATGCATAGTAACTGGAGGAAAAGACTACATATATGCCTTACCCCATGTGCACTAATTTCTCTCCACTTCTTGGTGTATGTCACATCACATTGTAAGTTAGGCAAAGCTTCCACTTGGTGAGATCAAACCAAATAACCACAGGAGGAATTACATTTGGCTGGCTGTTCAAGCTACCTGAGCATCCTGTCCTTGCCTGCAGCATCCTTCATGGAAATCTAAAAGAGCAGTTTTGGATACTGTACTACTGTTAGTTAAAAGCCTAGAAATTGGGACATCTTTTTTTTTTTTTTTTCTATTTTTCTCTTATTTCTTAGTTTTTTGGGTTTTTTTTTTTTTTTTTTTAAACCCCCAAGTTGTGGTTTCCAATTCACAGAAAGTTGTGCTATAATTGTTTTTCCCTTTCAATATTCTTCAGATACTTCTGAAAAATTATAGTTGAAGAGCAGCTTAAGGCAGAATTAACTCTCCATATTCATCCTTTCAAACATTTTCACCTTTGGAAAAGGTGGTCAAATTTCCTTTTTCCTTTGCTTTGTCCTGTTACTCTGTGCTTTTTCCAAAGGTGAGAAGGGAGTTGAGAAATTCCAAACTGGAAAAAATAGAAGGAAAATGAAAAAGTATGTGTTCAGGCCAAAGGAAAAAGCCCCAAATTCCGGTCATCATTCATCCTGCTTCATTTGGTATGGGAAAGCTGCTCAAGTAAAAAGAGAGTGAATAGGAGAATCAAAGCCCAATTTGACTGTTTCAGAATTCCTAATGTGTCCTTGATGAAAAGCCTCGTATTTTCTGTGATCATTTTCTGAAGGGAGAGTGGGACAGACTATTTTCACTGTGGAGTATTTTGGACATGAAGTCTTATCTGCTCAGCAATTCTGTCCCACCGTCCCTCCCTCCTCTGGAACAATTCTGTTCTTTCCTTCTCAGAGACAGCTGAGGGTCCTTGCAGCCCCATTCCTTCACCCGTTAATCTTTTTAGGTCTTCATATACACTTGGTGACTGTTTGGTTTTGTTGGCTGGTTCTTCACCAGACAAGCCCTACACTGGGGAGATAGCTGCCAGCACAAATGTTTTTCTAAATGGTTAATGAAGCTGAGGCATTTTCCTCTGAGATGATTTTGTGTGACTGTCCAGTTATTCCAGTAGACTGGTATGATAAAGACCTCCTGATGCTAGGGCTTTCTCAGACTGAGATTTTTCTTGTAAGTACTTAAAGGAGGCCTATATGAAAGATGGGGACAGTCTTTTGAGCAGAGTCTACAGTTGACAAGACAAGTGGTCATGATTCTAAACTAAAAGAGGGGAGATTTAGATTAGATAGAATGAAGAAATTATTTACAGTGAGGGTGGTGAAGCACTAACATATGTTGCCCAGAAAGGTGGTACAAGCCCCATCCCTGGAAACATTCCAGGTCAGGTTGGACGGGTCTCTGAAAAACCTGATCTACTCTCTGCAGGGAGTTTGGGCTAGATGACATTTAAAGGTCTCTCCCAACTCAACCCATTCTATGAAGCATGATTTTGTGCAGTTGGAGAGAGTGCAGCTATTAAGTTTTAGACACCTCAAAGGGAACTCACTTTTCAGAATGTGGGTGCTTCATGTTTCTGAAATAAATCTTTCTTCTTTATCTTCTTGTCACCTTTTGAGAATGCGTTCCTTAGTTTTGCCAAGAGTATTTGAAAATCTTGGGCATACCTCTGTGTGAGGTTAACCAAGAGGAAGAATGTATGAAGACATTAAAAACATAATTTTGAAAAATATTAAAACTCAAGAAATACGAATGACTTTTTGCCAACTTTAGTAGCACAGAAATTAAACTTGCAAATTACTTGTTATGAGTTATTGTTTTGCAATACCACATTGCAGTGGAGAAGGAACTATAAAAGCTGCTATGTTCACCGGATTTCAGCATGTAAAGAACTACATTTCACAATGCCATTTTCATAATGTAAATACCTGTATCAGATCATGCTAAATGTTTCTGATTTAGAAATATTTGTTTAACTTCAGGTTTTTCAGCATGATCTGATACAGGTATTTACACATTGAGGAAATCTATGTTTCAATTATGGTTTGCATCATACTTCAGTGATTATAGCACTTTAATGTTGATACAGTTTATCAGGATGTAGAAAGTGGTCTCTGTGTATGGAAACAGATTGAAAATGTTTGGCAAGAGAGCAAAACCAAAGGGAGCATTAAAAACTCACAGCAAGCACTAAACATCAAGAACGTTTCAGTCCAAATCTAAACACAAACTACCCTTAAAAGTTCCTCCCACCCATCTCCTAGTTACTTCTTGTCCATTAGAAAGGAAATTAATTACTTCTGTATTTGAAAGACATGAATTTTTGGGCCTTTTGTCTCACTACCATGGTCTCCTTAGTACTTGACTTACAGTTTTGTCTATCCTGATTTTTATGAATAGGAGCTACTTATCCGGCATAGCAGCAGTTGCCCTGCAATTAATGCATGAGGCTTAGATTCAGGAGGCTTATCTCTTTATTGGGATGTGGACATGTTACTTAATTCCCTGGTTACTTACTTGTAACTTAGGAAGAGTAAAAAATCCTTTTCTACCTCCCTCTGAAAAGTGACTGATTCAGTTTCACCCCCAAACTTCCGAACTCTGGTCATTTGGGGAACTGTTTCTTATATTCTTCTGAAATGCCTGGTACTGACTTGTGTTGGATACATGTCATGAGATCAGATGGACATTTTGCATGACCTTGATGATTCTTGCTCTATTTATGGTACTTTCTGAATAAATTTGACCTTTGTATATATCTGCTAACATGCTAAGTTGCTATTGCTTTCCAATATAAAGCTGTGGTGCTTGTGCATAGCTAAGCATGCAATTGCTCGTTTAGCTTCCTTGAGTCTTGGGTCCTGTACATAAGAGTTCATTTAAATAAATAGGGCTAAAAAGTGGAAAAGTTTTATTCCTCTTTTACTTTTTTAGATTGATGTCTTGCCTGAAATTGTTGAGGCTGTGGAGGGAAAAGTGGAGGTGTTTCTAGATGGCGGTATAAGAAAAGGCACAGATGTTCTCAAAGCTCTAGCTCTTGGTGCCAAAGCTGTATTCATTGGAAGACCTCTCATCTGGGGCTTGGCTTATCAAGTAAGTTGGGAAAAGCTCAGATTTCTGTTTGTAGATACCTAGACTTGCTTTTTGTGTTTAGCATATGCACGTATGTCTGTGTGCGCACACAGGGGTGTATGAGTGATGGTGTCTGTATGGATTCGAAAATCTAAAATTTGCTATGACAAGTACTCAAGTTGTGCACAAAACTTTGTTGGCACATGTATAAATGTCTGTATTTACATACATGAACTATATATACACCTAACAGTGCATATTGTTCTCTCACCTCCTAGGGAGAAGAAGGAGCAAAAGAAGTTCTCCAGATGCTGAAAGAAGAGTTTCGACTGGCAATGGCATTGACAGGTAAGACATCAATGGTTTATCTCATTAACAGTCACCTGTCTCACATTTACTCATAGTTTTCACTTGCCCTGGGCAATAGGCTGTAGTGACTTACAGAAGGGAGATGGAAGTGTTTGCCATATAAACAGATTAGGCTACAGAGAGATGGAAAAAAAGACTTTTTATCCCTGTCTTACAGATGATGAACTGGGGAGATTAAATAAAAGCAAAGAGAAAGATTCTTTGCAAGGAGAGCAATAAATCTGTAGAAAAGTTCTGGCAAATCCTTGGTCACCAAGGTGTGGCTTTCATCTGAGAGAATGTAGTCTTCTAGGAGACAGAAAAATAAAAGGCTTAGTGTGAACTAGAAAAGCAGTCTTCTTCTGATATGTAACTTCTCCTCTAGGATGCAAGACAGTGGAAGAAATTGACAGGACACTGATACGAAGAGATCAAGCACTGCTGTCCAAGATTTAGATCTGAAGACTATTGCTGAGTGCTGTCTGTTGTACAGAAAGTGTGCTACCAAACAAGAAGCACCTACCTTCACCTTTTGGGCCTCATCCTGCAATCCTGACTGAGAAGGGGTGTAGGAGATCACTCATTGAAAAAAAACTACTGAAGCACATTTTACAAGTGTTTCTGTATTCTCCTAGGCTCTTCTAGAAGTTGTGATTAGAGATGGGCTTTTATATTAGAAAAACATAGAAACTTCTAAGTGTTTTGCAACAAATGCTACAATTAACTTACATGCCTGGAAGTAACTTAGCTGTTAAAATGAAACTAGAAACAGAAATGTTTTGACAGCAAACAGCTATCAAAACGTTTCTGTTTATAGTTTCCTTTTGACAGCAAATAGTGATCAAAATACAGAAATGTAAAATTAAAAGATATTTCTTCTTCACTGTTTAGAGATACTACATTGTAGGTCATAGAGATTAAATCTTGTTTTCTTATGAACAGTGTCACTTTCCTAGTGACTATGTGCTATTAATTTGTAAGCATGTGGGCTTTTAGCCTGTAGTTCAGAGGACTCTTAGTTGTAAAGAAATTAACAGCAAAGCAAAATCATGGAAGTTTTCATTTAAGCGATGTAAACCCTCAGTGATCGGGAAACCATTATGCAGCCCATCAGGTACAGGTCAGATCCTTGGCTGCACAAATCCTTGTAGCCCTGTTGCCTTCACCACATTGTACTGACAGCACCCTGCTGAAGCTCTGAGTTTCGTTCTTCACCTGGTTGACAGTGGCAAGTCAAGGCTAATGCTATCTAGGGCAGTTTTCTGGATTTGCAGCCATGTGCAAAAGAGAAACCTGGCTGAGATATTAATCTATAACTTGGGAAGATTCTAATGGCTTTATTTGCTTTCCATGAAAAACCTTCAGACAGGTAAGTGCTAATGTTATTCACTCTGCTTATGATGATACAGAGACAATATAGGTTCTGCTCCTCTGTTCTCTGAACAATCCAAATACAAACTGAATTTGAGAGGAATTTTGTGACCGTAAAGAACAAAGGAATAGTTTCCTGCTGCAAAATAGCTGTTTCCAGGCAAGGCAAAGGAGGTAAGCCTCTACTAATCTCATTTTGGGTGAAACTAAGGATGGCTCTTTATCTGTCTCACTTTTGTTGCAGATATAGCAGTGTTACTGAGAACAGGGAGAGGTTCTGAAAATCTTGTGTGTTCATTTTTAAGGGGGGGCGGGGGTTAAGGAAAAATAAAATTTAGAAAGTCTTGATTTCATTGTTCCACAGTCACTGACATCACTGACTCAACCATTTGTTTCCCATCATTGTCAGAAGGACTCACACATTTAGATGACTCCTTTTCACTTTGTTTGAAATAGTATCCCTTACTGAGCTTTAGTGGCAGCTTTGCAATAAATTGATGGAATATTGCAATGTGAACTAAAGCTGGGGCTGGAATTCAAAATGGGGAGAAAACCCAAGAAGGCCACATGTTTGCCCTTCAGTTGTAAAATCTGTACTTTTATTTACTGGAGAATCTAGTGTGTTGCTTGAGGGTTGCGTAGCAACAAAGTAAAGTTTATCTGTGTAAGGAAATAAGACTGTTTCTCAGAGCACAGAGAAACATAATTTCTGCTGTTTACTGTACTTATCATATCTGTTGCAATGTGGACTCTGTCAGATGTCAATTACAGACTAACTTCAGAAAGACTGTTTATTTTAGATAATATAAATGTTACTTAAAAGACAGAGGCATAATATCTCATGTTTACATGTTTAAGATCTATTTCTAAAGTTTAGAAGATGCAGTTTCCTGTCTTTGCCCCAGCCAGATTCAAGAGAAATTCTGTAACAATGTGGTCCAGGATAAGTTCTGATGGTTAGGAAACCAGTTTTGTTACTTGTGTTCAATTAACTATTTCTAGTTTTTATTGGATAATGGGTTTATGTGGTTTTTTCCTACTTATTATCTGAGAACTGTCTGACTGCCTTCCAGTTCAACCTTAATAAGAACAGAGATACATTATAAAATAAAATTAGAACCAAATCCTGAAAGGCTGTGAAGAGATGTTAACAGGAATTAATTTGCCTGGTAGACTCCTGTTTTTAAAATGGTCCAATGAGGAAGATGCCCCTTGATTTTGAGACAACCAAACATAAATGCTTCTGGAAATTGTATTTTAAAGGAAGGGAACTCTGTTTGGTTTTGATTTTGATTTGGAAAGCAGAAAGACTGAGTGCTCTTAACCATTTTAAAGGCCGAACAATGCCCAGGCATTGCCTCACTGTTGTGTCATCTGGAGAAGCTGAGAAGGAATCATACATAACTGGTGGTGGTGGTAAATCTTTCTTCAGTTTGTGAAGGTATATCTGAGGAGAATAACAGAAGAAAATCATAGATATTTGTGAGATATTTAGAAAAAATACAATACTTGCCTCTAATGCAACAAGTGAACCCAGCAAACTCTTGGGAACAATTTGTCACGGTCCTCAGATCAAGGCATAGAAGCAGAGGGGGAAAGAAGATGCATTTTTCGTTTATGACACTTAGTATATCTGCCTATCTGTTTATCAAATAATAGACACAGTGTCTTGATGGTTTTATTCATGTCATTACTTTCTGACTCTGTCTTGCCTCTACGCTAAGCAAGCACACCACGAAAAAGATCTAAACAGAAACAAACAAAGAAAAACCTCCAACTCCCCCCCTCAAACCCAAACAAAACAACAACAAAGAAAACAAATAAAGGAGGAACAGCAAGTGACATTTATATCCCCAGAAAGATAGCACTCAACTGGTGTGCTGTGTGCCTAGAAAAATAACAACCCAAGTGGGAGGCCGGTGACAGAACAGTAACAAAGTGCGGTTCCCTAGCCACCTTTGAGGTAACTCAGAAAGATTTCCTGGAAAAGGAGATCACAGCTATTAATTAGAGAATATTTATCACATCTTTCCTGTAGGGAAGAGACAAAAATCAAAACCTGAGAGTATGAAAGAAGAGGAGGATCTTCTGCTTCTTATGAGAAAGTGGTACTTTCCATGAGGCTAAGATGTGAGGCAGGCTTATATATATAGACGCTTCATATTCAGCATACATGTATGATGATGTCAATGTAGATTATTCCCTTTTTGGATCATCCCCACAAAGTTTCCTCTTTGGCTCCAGTGAGCCCATAGAGGATTCCATCTGCCAAACAGAATATGGAAGAGTGTAGTACTCTATAGAGGATGTGTAGAAACTACTCAGGAGATTTGGAGAGGCTTCAGCTCTGGTTTGAGATCTCACCAACTGGACTTGAGAGACCCATTTCTAGCAAGAAGTTCTGAAGAAGACAGTCTGTTTCAGAGTGATAAGGTAAGTGAAAGTCCTTGACACTGTATGGACATCTGATAAAGCACATCAAGGCTGGACATTCAGATAGTTGGGCCCTTCTAACTAAAAACAATAAACTTTTGTGAAAGACAAGCTTAAGCTACAACACAGAGGTGGTTTGTGCCTGGATGAGAGGTTTGGCTGCACTGGAAACATATTTGCCATAAGAGCCTGGCAGTTTAATACCATAGAAGTGCAGGGCTGCTGGCATGTCAGTCTGGTGAGGCAAAGATGGAAGAAATCAGATGAGTGTTGTGAGATCAACTTACTTTTCAGATAAAATATAGAGGAGGAGGAAAGTGTAGCATTGGGACAGACTTCAGCCTGTTTGTTCTTTGAAGCAGAGATCTGCTGCTTTTTGAATGCCTGGAGTCTGCACACAGGGTGGACAATCAAGTAGTTAAATAATAGGAGTCATAATTCAGTGAACTGAAGCTGGAGAGCTGTGAAAGGCATTCTATGATCCTATTCCATGATTCTATGACACGATCTGTTTTCTTGTGACCTCCGCCCCTCACTCTGACTCTGGGATGCATTGCTGCTTCTTATTTTATTAGTGGCCAGGTCAAACAAATAGCTCTAAAACTAGTAAGAACTCCTCCTCCATCCCCAATTTTTCAGGTTAAGCATGAAACTTGTCTGCCTCATGGGGAATTCCTGAACATAAATAAATAAATACTTAGAGCAACTCGCTTTGATAAATGGACAGAGTAGGTTGGGGCCCGCTGGATATCCAGGTGACTTAAAGATGAAGCAGAGCTGGGGAAGTAGGCAGGAATGGCTCTGCTTTTCTTGGCTTCTCAAGTGGTTTTCAGGCTGAAATCAAATACTTGAGAGCATGGGGAAAGCTGGCTTCTAAAGTAATGATTTTGCAGTGAACCTCACTGTAAGGATATCTCTTATAAAGTTACTTTTGATGTGGAAATTTTGCTCCAAACCACACTGAAGGCCATTATAAACAACCACTTCATCACAGGACACACAGAACTCAGCTTCCTTGAACACTCCTAGAAAGCAAGTCTAACCTTATTGAGCCATAACCTCAGCTAGTGTAAATCAGAGAAGCTCCATTGACTTCATTAGTTTATACCGATTTACACTAGGTTTTAAATTCTGTCACTGTGTTGAACAAAACTCTCTATGAAACAAGATAGGCAATCTCAGATTTAGATACTGAGTCACAGCACCGTGATTGCTTCACAATGCCTATATGCTCCATTTTGTTTTCATTTTTGCCTTGCTTCTGTTTTTCTTATCTCCTGCCAAACAGAGGGAGAGTACCACATATGTTACATTCATTCCAGAGATGTTTTGCTGCTTTGAAAACATGTCCTCCAGATGCAAAATGCCTGTGTGTTGTAGTTAAGATTCTTCCTTTGCAGAGGAAGAATCAAGGGCCCTCAAGGGCCTGGAGCTCTCTAAAGGGCACCCAGAGACTCTTCCAGATGAACTTCAAAGATCTGATTCTCCCTCAGGAATTTCCAGCTCCTAAGTCATCATTTAAGATGAATCGCATTCAAAAGCATGCTGATAGAAATGCCCTGGGATCATCAATACACCTCCTTTGTCACAATGGTGTGGGGTGCTTGTGTAACCCATACTGCATAGTCAGCTGCACTGGTGGCACCATTATGGTATGAAAGGCTAGTAAATACCTGGACATGGTTCATTCAGACAGGAAGACATTCATATAACTAGGCAATGAGTAATATTATCATTTTATGACAACAGTAGCTGTAGGTTCCAGTAAAGGTCAAATTGGCATTGTGTACTGCAAAGATGCTTTTCTGCAAGTAGTAGTCTTTACTCAATAGAGCCACACGTGTAAATTGACAGGCACAGGAAGAGAAAGTCTCTCTACATAATATCAGAGTAGAAACAAACTGATCTCCCTGGTGAAGTCCTTTAAATTTCCATTCCACTGCTTTAATTACAAATCATGCTGTGCTGGCTATGGCAGACAACTCTGGGGCAGGCATCACATATCAGTAATACTCAACAACCATGGGGAAAGTTCCCAGACAAACCATGGACCAGGGAGCAAGCTGAGTCACAGCAGAGCCTTTTAACCTGTGTAGTTTTCCTTGCTGAGGTGGAACTCCTTACATGACTAGAACTGCCAGTTTGCTGATCAAAATATGATTGCAGTATAGAAATAGAAACTTTTTTTTTTTCCCTTTCCCTCCAATGCCCGTTTAATTTTGTACACTGTGTTAACTAGATTTTCCCATTAGGAAGACTGAAAGTAATGGATTCAAAGCACTTAATTGTCATTAAAAGATTACTGCAGAACACGTACTCAGTTAAATTAATTTCATGAGATGTGTTTGGTTTTCAAGAATGGCCATGAAGCTTTCAGAAGATGCAGAACCCTACAATAAGGCAATGAGGCGTGAATTTACTTCTTATTCAAATTTAGGATGTGTATGGTATACATTTCTACATAGTATGGTTAGCAAATAAGTTCAGCAGATATTGCTGCTAGAGCCAAATATTTAGCACAGATGTGAGATAAGCAGTCTTGATAACAGAGAAACCAAAACTCTGGTTAGAGATGGAAATTTGAATGGCAAGATCATCCTGCATACCTAAGCTTTCCTTTGGTTCTGTGTGCATGCTGTAGCAAAGAAAAGTTAGCATAGTGTGCTGAGGAGTGAGGGTGGGGTCTCTATTGTGATTTTAATGCAAACTGCCACTGACTCCAGACTTACACATCTGCAGCCTTCCTATCAGGTATTTAAGAGCAGTGAAAATGATTGGATTAGGTATAAACAAATTCCCTTTGACAAGCTTATGTCCCCCTCCTATGAACTTGGAAAAACTACAAAAGTGCTCTTCATCCAAGGAAGTCTACTGGCAAGCTCTTTGAAAGAATTACAAACAGAGAAAGCATATTGGGAAAAGAAAACTTGGTCACAGTCTTAGGAAAGAACAACAGCAGAATATACCTACAAATAAAGAATAAGAGTTGGCAGTAATCCACCTCATTTCCTTACTGCCTTCTGGTGAGTTTGTTCCACAGCTTCTCATCCATGGCTGCAGTTCTGAGGGTGCCAACATCCATCTCTGCTTTGTTGTAGCATTACATCTCATCCTGTACCTTGCTGCTGTGTCTGTACCAGCCTTTGTTCCCAAGTGCTTGGTTTTGATCTCATAGGGAAGCTGGAATAAGAGGGATTCTTGAGACCTCTGGGCCTCAAGTCCTATCACTAGTCCTATCACTACCTGAATAGCCTCAGCTTTTTTCTAGGCCCCCTTCAGATACTGAAAGGCCACAATAAGGTCACCTCAGAGCCTCCTGTTCTCCAAACTGAACAGCCCCAACTCTTTCAGTCTGTCCTCATAGCAGAGGTGCTCCAGCCCTCTGATCACAGTCATGGCCCTTCTCTGGACACGCTCCAGCATATCCACATCCCTCTTCTAATAGGGGCTCCAGAATTGGATGCAGTGCTCCAGGTGGGGTCTCAGCAGGGTGGAGTAGAGGTGGGGAGTCAGCTCCCTTGACCTGCTGGCCACACTTCTGATGCAGCCCAAGAGCTGGTTGGCTTTCTTGGCTGCAAGTGCACACTGCTGGCTCATATTGAGCTTCTTGTCCACCAGCACCCCCAAGTCCCTCTCCTCAGAGTTGCTCTCCAGCCAGTCACTGCTCAGCCTGTATTTGTGCTTGGGATTGCCTCAACCCAGATGCAGGACCTTGCACTTGGCCTTGTAGAACCTCATGAGGTTGGCTTGTGCTCATCTCTCCAGCCTGTCCAAGTCCCTCTGGATGGCATCCCTGCTGCACCACACAGCTTGGTGTCATCAGCAAACTTGCTGAGAGTGCACTCAATGCCTCTGTCCATGGCACCAACAAAGACATTGAACAAGACTGGTCCCAGGACTGATCTCTGAGGGACTCTGCTTGTCATTGGTCTCCACTTGAACATGGACCCACTGACAGCCACTCTTTGGGTGCAGCCATCAAGCCGGTTCTTTATCCATCTGGTGATCCACCCATCAAACCCATGTTTCACCAGCTTGGAGACCAGGATGTGGTGCAGGACAGTGCCAAAGGCTTTGCTCAGGTCCAGGTAAATGACATCAGTTGCTCGCCCCTCATGTATTGATGTTGTGACCTGTTCATAGAAGGCCACCAGGTTTGTCAGGCAGGATCTGCCCTTGGTGAAGCCATGCTGATTGGACCCAATCACCTCTTCACTATTCTCCTGTCTCGGTAGTGCCTCCAGGAGGATCTGCTCCATGATCTTACCAGGCACAGAGGTGAGACTGACTGGCCTGTAGTTCCCTGGCTCCTCCTTGCTACCCTTTCTGAAAATGGGAGTTATGTTTCCCCTTTTCCAGTCAATGAGGACTTCACCAGACTGCCAGGACTTTTGGAATATAATAGAGAGGAGTTTAGCAACCTCATCTGCCAGTTCTCTCAGTACCTGTGGGTGTATCCTGTCAGTTCCCATGGACTTGAACACTTTCAGGTTCTTCAGGTGATCACAAACCTGATCTTCACTTATGATGAGCATCTCTTCCTTCCGGTCTCTGCCATTATCTTCCATGACTCCTGGAGTGTGGCTGGAGGACTTTGCAGTGAAGACTGAGGTAAAGAAGCCATTGAGAGTCTCAGCCTTTTCCATGTCACTTGTGACCATTTCACCTATTTCCTTTCTGAGGGGGCCCACACCTTCCCTACTCTTCTTTTTACCATTAATATACCTGTAGAAATTCTTGGTGTTCCCTTTGACCTCCCTGGCTAGATTCAATTCAAACTGTGCTTTGGCTTTCCTAACCAGATCTCTGGCTGCTCAGGCAGCTTCCTTATATACCCCCATTCTAGTTGTCCTTTCTTCCACTCCTTGTAGAGTCTCTTTTTGTGTGACAGTGTGTCCAGGAGCTCCTTGCTCAGCCAGGCAGGCCTCCTGGCATTCTTCCCTGCTCTCCTCTTTGTTGGTACACATTGCTCCTGGACACAGAGAAGGTGATCCTTGAATACTGTCCAGCTGTCCTGGGCCCCTCTTCCCTCTAGGGCTTGGTCCCATCATACTTTGGCCAACAGATTCCTGAAGTGATCAAAGTCTGCACACCTAAAGTCTAGGGTTGTAGGCTTAGAAAACATCTCCCTGGTTGCCCTGAGGATCTTAAATTCAACTGTTTCATGGTCACTGCAGCCAAGGCCGTCCCTGAGCCTCACACTGGTCACCAGGCCTTCCCTGTTGGTGAGAACAAGGTCCAGCATAGCACCTTTTCTTGTTGATTCCTCTACCATTTGGAGGAGGAAGTTGTCATCTATGCAATCCAGGAACATTCTGGATTGCTGATGCCTTGCTGTGTTGTCCCTCCAGTCTATGTCAGGGTGGTTGAAATCCCCCAATGAGACCAGGGCTTGTGACCTGTAGGCTGCTTCTATTTGCCTGTGAAGGGCCTCATCTGTTTGGTTCTGCTGGTCAGGTGGCCTGTAGCAGACTCCTAGAGTAACATCACCCTCCCCTGTCTTCACTTTCATTTTAACCCATACACCCTCAACCAGGGTCATCATCCTTCCCCGGTGGAGCTCCACTTTTTCTATCCGGTCACTTATATAGTGGGATATAGACTTGTCCTATTCTATAGATAATCACTTGCAAGCAGTTAGGGACAGGTGTGTGACTGCTGCATAACAGACTACAAAACCACACCTGACCTAAATAACTTGCTGGCATGCTATGGAACAGTAAACACAGGCAGTTTGGCCATCTGCATGCTCTGTTTTTTATCAGTTTCAAGTGTGTAGGGTTTGGCTGTATGTGCCCCCAGGAAAGTATAAAAACATACTTTTGATCTACCACAGAAAGGCCTTTTTACCATAAAGATAAAAAGATAAAGAAATATTTATTTTGATTCTCAATCCTTTTTCCATTATTGCTCTGCTATGGATGGGAGTTGTATTGTCAGTTATTACTGAGGATGTAGACCGCATTCAAAGAACAAGGAACTGTAGAGTACATCAGCTCATTTATTTATTTGTGTTGCTGTTTTCTGATGTGTTTGGAAATCTTCAGTACTGTATGATGAGCAAAAATGTTGGCTGCGGTGCTAAGCATCTCTAAGCCAATGCCATGGGCTGCTGCCAGATCTCTTGAGCTGCTACTGCAGCACAGCCATGGAAAAAGTTTCCATTCTGAATCTTCCTTTTAATACATTGAATAAATCTAACTTGAATGGTTTTTATTTCGTCTGTCAGAAGCTTTATTTTTTATCAGTACAGGAAAATTAATTTGTATATTACTACATATATTAGTACATGGGAACCTCGGAAGGAATATCCCAAAATGCTTTGCTTTTAATGGTTAGAAAAGTGCAATGACAAACATTTTCCAATGTGTTCAGTGAAATGTGTCAATTAATCCCTGTTGGCTTACACTGTTGCAAAGATACTTCCATTGCCACACCAAGATGCTTTTAAGCAGCAGGATAGTATGCAAACAGCTGATACAAACAGGGTTGTTGGGCTAATAAGAACACTGGAATTTTGCATCTAATTTGCTGCAAGAAGATAGTCAGTCTGTAACTTCAGTGTCAAAACCAGTGGTTCCTGACACATTACTATTGCTTTGTGAACTAAAATCTTCCAAATAAGTGATCCTAAGTCAATTCAAGTGGGTCATTTAGGTCTGCAAAACAAAACATTGCAAATGTGTCTGGCTAAGGGGCTGTCTTTTGATCTTAGATGTATAAATACATCCCAGATGTGCATGCATATCGTGGTTACTTGTATGTGGAAGCAAAGAAGCCACACTAAGGTGGCTTCCACCACATGCCTTGCTATTTTTCCTGCCTTGACCATGACTGTTTGGAATTCATTGATGTCCATAGCTCGGTGGCTCTAAAGAATGAAGCTCTAGCCAATGTGCAGCTCTCTGGCTTACTGGTTTTACTGTTCTTAAGACACGTTAGCTAAAAGCTGCCTGAGATAATCACTGAACCTGCTGGTGAACTTGGGTCTTTTTTCACAGAGAAGAAACCTCCTTTAAGCCCATAGATAGAAGACGTGCAGAACCTACACCTTTACAGATTTTTGTGTCAGTGCATTTAAACATGTCAAGAAGTGTACATAGTTGATTATTAAGAAAGTGAAGAGAGTAATTTGGAGCCACAGCAAGACAATTTGGGTGCTCTTTCAACTCAAAGCAAAAACCTATAGGATATGGTGGCTAAAAGCAGAAGGTATTAAAAACAAATTTTGTGTTGTTCAGGTTTTTTTGCAATAAGGGTTATTAGTGTTGGAATGTTCCCAAGGGATGTGGTAAATTGTCCCTTGTAGTCCTTCAATGAAGAATAGATGATTTTTGAGAAGATCTATTCTATTCTGGCCACAAAATATTGCAGACTTCTTGGGGGAAATGTTCTGGATTTTTCATAGTGAAAATCAAATTAGATGCTTTCAACATCCTTCAAACTTACTAGGACTATAACTTTGCTTTTGATTTTTTTTTGTTTTGTTTTTTTTGAGGGTTTCTTATTTGTGCCTGAACCCATGTGAATCAGACAAGATAATATAGTTTGCATGATTGATATGTTCAGCCCAAGCAACAAAGTGATTCCCTCATACTGAATGATGCTAAACCTCTTTACCAGAACTTCCCACTCACTCTGGTCATTTAGGATTTTTTTAAGACTTTAAGATACAGTGATGCTTCAGCTTAAGGTCCCTGTCTGGGGACAGCTCTTTTGGCTGGAATGGCAAGTTGTTGAATTAGATTAATTAAGACACTGCACTATCATCTTTTTCCTCTGACATCTCTGCTTTTGAATTTGCTGGTGTGATTATGTATTGCTGTCCCGTGATAGTTTCGGGAGTATAATTTCAGGCTTTGTGAGAATGGAACACTTGTAAAGCAGCAGCCCCTTGCTAATCTGCAATGGGAAAGCATGTATGACAGGCAGTGGGGATTCCATTTTTCAGGATCCAGGGTTTAAGACAGGCTTAAATAAGTCTTATTAAAAGTGCTTTCCAGTGCATATGGCTCCTTCTGACAGCACTCAGGTGGTTAAGAAACCAACATTAAGAATAAAAGCTGTTTCTCTTTTCTGCACAACAAATAGTTCAAGTGTCTGGTATTTGATTCAGAAAGGAAACCTGCAGCAGTCATGTCCCCTGAAATAAACCAACCAACATTTTGAGCTGCCAACACTTCTGTCTATTACGTCAAGGCATCACAAAGTTTAAAGCTAACAATTTTTAATTTTTTTTTTTTTCAGTAATCCCAGGGTAAATATTAGGTAGACAGCATTTCTGCTTTGCACATTAAAAACCTGACTGGATCTGAAAAGCCTGCAATTGCACTTTGGGGATTTCAGAAAGTGTCATTTGGCCATGAGCTAAGACCAGAAGCTGCCATTTTGCAGATGGGGCAGGAGGGAAAGGCATTTGGCCTCATCCATAACTTCACAGCTACTGCAAATATCAGCTGATGAATATTTATATTATGACTGGCAGAGACACGAAAGGCAAAGAGGAGGGGGGTGAGGAGAGGAGGGGGAAGCTTAAGTTAGGAAAATGGTTGTCTGAACTCTGTGGGATTTCTTTACCAACACTTTCCACGCTTGAATGGTAGCTGCTGAATGAAATCATTATGTACTAAGCCCCTGTGCAGGAAAACAAGGTTTGTCAAGGCTATTCATTAGCACCTCGTACTTTGTTTGAACCTTGAATATTTGCTGGGCCCATCAAAGGGAAACCTTTTTTTTTCTTCAAATCAAACACACTATAATGCTAGCTGGTTTTCTTTTGTTCAGTCATTGCTGTAATGACACTAATATTAAAAACACGGTCTCGTTGTTAGGAAAATAGAAGAGCAAACAGGAATGTGAAGTGTTACAGGATGGCATGGGTACTGAGGAGTTGCAGCTGCAAGGCTGGCTAAGATAGCAGATATGGAAAGGGTTAATTATTGAACAGACCTGTAGCGCTTGACTGTACCCAGCTGAGTTGGTGTCTGTAGGATCATTCCCTGTGCCAGAAACACACTTGAAATGGCACCTCTGTCCTGAAAGCAGTTGCACAGCTATTGATAAACAAATTAAATCATTTGGGCAGAGGGCTAGGAGAGACTAAAATCTGTCTACACTTTTCTCTTTACACAAATTCTCAGCACAAATGCCATGTTGCATTTATTGCCTGTGCTACAGGCAATAAGTAGTTGGCTAAAAGGAAAGTTATGCTGTTTATCAGAAGACAGTTCCCAGTGTTGGCAGTCTCCATCCAGTGTTACTGGTTTAGTTAGTATTGCTCTTGAATTGTAAGGAAGTGAGAGAGGTGAATGTTCTTCCTCCATATAATTTCAAAGTAACGTATTTCTTAATATTTATATTATCTGATATTACTCATAGGAAAAAGGCGGGAAAAAAGGCCAAATCTCTTCCTTTTCTCATCACCAGGCTATAAATTAACAGCAAAGAGCAACCTCCAATGAAGTTCACTAACATGACTTCAATGTTGGGTTGAACCAGGCCTAGGAAGGAATGTGGCTGAAATAAGTAACTGGTTAAAGTCAGCTAAGTCTCACTATAGAGATGGTTGACTGCAGGTAGCCAGGCCAGAAGCCCCTCAGACCTCAGTGTCTGAGAGCAACAGCTCAGGATTGCATGAAATGCAAACACCTTTAAAGGGAGGCAGCCTGAGTTAGGTATATAGAAGAAAGAGAAGTGCCCAGAATTAGCTGTCACTTCAGAAAATCATTCCTCAAGGGCTCTGCAAAATTTGCTTCAGCTTTTCAGCTTTTATAGGAACAGGGGAAAGTCTAGCTTTTCCCTATTGTACTTACACAGTGAAATCCCTAAACTCAGCACTAGTCTGCCTGTTGTTCCTCAAGCAGGTGGCTTTTCTTAGACTGCTTATTTGGAGTTACCTGAATACCTTTATGAAGAGAAAAACCCTCAGGAAATGCCTGTGTGCAGGGAACCGCAGGGGCCTTGCACCCCACGAAGTCACTCCGAAGCCCTTCTGCTCCTTCCCGCCCTGCGAGGAGATGCCCCCGTGTCTGATTTGCAGGAACCAGCAGATGGTGCTGCAATACATCAAGTGTACGGGGAAAAGTTGGGAAGGATGTACCGGGGGCTGCTTCTGTGCCCTCCTGTAGTGGGTTTGCAGTGACCTGCCCCCCCCTCCCCCCCCCCCACCTTTTAAA
>VWZI01000251.1:0-42063 GCA_013396835.1 Psilopogon haemacephalus | reverse complement strand
CCCCCAGCTTTATCTCACCACTTGATGATGCTGCAGATAAGCTGAAGATCGGTCAGAAAGATTAGTGGCAGGAAGGAATGAATGGTTTTAGTGATTTTACTCTGAATTAGTTCAAAGGTATAGAGACAAAGCTGCTGAAGCCAACACGGACCCAGAGCAGACTGACTCTGCAAGCAGACTGGCTGATCTGGATGTTTTGGGAACATTTCCCAAAACAACCTTCTTTTCTCTGTCTCAGTGAAACTGGGTGAAGTGACACGGTATGTTTAACTCTCTCTCTCAGGCAATAGTCTAATTTCTCACTCAAATTCTCCAATTAGCTCAAACCAACACACCTCCCCAGCCCCTGAGGCAAGCTGCTTCCCGCCCTCCCCTTCCCCAGTCAGCCTCGTGTAATTCCAAGCGCAGGCTGCGCAGCTCCGTCTCCCATCCCCGAGGACCAACCGTTCTCGTCTCTTCCGAAAGCAGCAGTTTCTGGTACAGAGGGCGTTTGGGGGATAGATCTTTCCTCACACAGCAGCAAGATAGGGCAGCCAAGAGGGTGCTGAGGGCAGCTGGTTGAGGGGAAGGTGCCTGTGTCTCCTCAGGAGTGATTGGTGAAGGGTGTGGTGAGGACGGCAAGGCAGCCTTGAACCCCCAGCGGTTTACCCAGCCCTACTTTCCTCACCTGGAGGGATTTTCCCAGCAGCACAGGTCTTGTTTTGGCAGCCTTAGCTCACTCCCTCCCCAGCGCTTTTGTTGGTGCCAGGTTCTGCCTGTAGCTTGGACTGAAGGTACTTGGGGTATAGGGAAAGGCCTTGTTTTCCTAAAAAAAAACAAAACAAAAAAAACCCCAACCAAACAAACAAAAAACCCTCAAAAAATCCAAGAAATAATGGCGATTTTGTGCCTTGTGCTGCAACCTTACTGACAGTGCAGTGCAGAGCCCCAGAACATTCTGGTGGCATGTGGGACACTCTGGCACTTCCTTGCTCAGATCACTGGGGGCTGCTGCTTCTGCCTCCTGCCTTCAGCCTATGCAGTAAAAATAGTGAGGGAACCCACCCTAAAAAGGGCAGCAGAAGAACACAGGGATTTTGGACAGAGATGCATATGTGCAGGGTGGGCCCTCAAAATTTTGGTGGTATAAACCAGGATGGGTATGAATGTGATGTACTATTTTTCCCTGCCTATGGAAAAAGGGAAGTTCTCAAAATGTTTGCAGTTTATTTGTGAGATTGTCCCTGTCTGCCAGCTGGCACCTGGTGCCCTGTGAACTGACATGCCATGAGGAGAGAGGGCCAAGGAGCTGCTACCTGGCAGGGAGCAGCAGCAAGGAAAGGGAGCGATATGCTTAGAGAAGGGAAGTGACAATGCTGTGCAGCTGTTTTTGCTATTCCATTGTAAAGTTCTATACCGCTGTAAAGTTGAAAAATTATTTGAAAAGCAAGGGATATACCGGGAGTACTAGCCTGCCCTGCTTATGGGTGCTCGGGGCATTCTGTGTAAATGGACCAATTTCCCCCCGTTTTTTTGGATGGAAGGGAAGTGCAACAACAGGCTTGGAGTGCAGAGCCTCTTCCCTGATTCTTCTGGTGCTAAACTGCATCAAAGTGAGCTGAGAACAGAGGCAAAGCCTGGTGGCTTCTTCTTTTCATTGCTATAGTAAAAAATGTGGAGGTTATTTCAGTGTGGAGACTGCACAAGAGAAAGCTCTCAGTTTATTTTATTAAATAAACCAAACAACTGGGACAAGAGGAATAACTCCTGCATGAGCAAGGGAGCAAGTGGAGAGACCTGGTGTGGACTAGAGGAGGAGCCTTAACAGAGATGAAGTGATTTCTGGCCCATTAGCTCTATCCAGACGTTTGCTCTGCAGACTGTGGTCACAGCCCCTGGGAGTGAGACCGACTGCATCCGCTTTACAAGTAAAGAGCAACATGTAGCTTTTAGTTTTTCTCTGCAGAATTATTTAGTAATTTTGAGTTAGGAGTGTGTGTGTAGGTTTCTGGGCTTTTTTTTTTGGTGTTCTTGGGAGCCTGTTTGGATAGTGACCCATTTGTTTCCAACCAAAAGTACCTTGGAAAACCTACCCCACTAAGATGAATTATTCGTCCCAATGAGGGAAAAGGGATGGAAACACAATTACTGTGTCTTGTAACTAACACAGTATGTGATTCAAAATGTTAAGTATGAGTACTGATGTGATAGCCTCTTCCCCATAACTTGAATTCAGTGTGAGAAGCATCAGGCTAAAGTGTGGAGTAGTTCACCTGAAGCCAGGTTGTGCTGGCTATACATCCAAAGCCACTGGAGTTGGAAATTAGTCCTCAACTTAAAGAAAATTAAACTGTTTAGTGGGCTTATTCCTGTCACAAATATAACATTTAGAGATCTCTGTTGTTGGCTTCATGTTTTGATGTAGCAGGTAAAAGGTGGATTTCATACAAGAAAGCTGTGGTGGTGCTTTCTTGCCCTGCAGAACTGAAACAGCCTTGTGGTCTCAGGGTCTGCAGCTCTACTGAGAGGAGCCTGCTGTGGCTTGGGCAAATTCTGGGAAGTAATTGCTTTTGCTCTGCACCAGACTCTCCTCTTTCATTCCTGGATTTGTTGTACAGTGCATATTTGTATTTCATCTCAGTGTGAGAATGGGTGCTGGTGTTCCTTTTGCAAGATAAGGTGCCCACTTCTGATGTGCTTGTCCATGCCAGTATTCCAAGAAGTTTAGGAGCTTTGAATTGGATTGTGAAAGAATAGAATTTTTTTGCAGGGTGTGGTGGTTTAGCAGTTGTCTGCCTCCCACACTTTGAAATAACCCAGGCTAGGACTCAGTCGGCTGGAAGTTAAGGAAACTTTATATTTACAGCTTTGCACAATATACAAGCAGCTATTTAAGCATATAACAGATATTTACAGATATATACAGTCAAAAGGTAATACAGAAACACCACACCCCTCCCAGAAATTAAAACCCCTAACAGGGGTTTCTAACCACCCCTACCACCTTCTTTCTTCCTCCAATCGTATCTTACCATCTGTTTTATGCAGCAGATAGGCGAAGGTAGATCGGCCAGGGGGATTAGCAGGAGGAAAAGAAGTTAGTGAAATTATTCAGATTCAGCTATGAAAGGAGAAAGCCATGCAGGAGCAGCCACAGCCCAGAGTTGTCTGAAACTGTCTAACCATCTGACTTATCTATGTTTGGGTTACAACTCTTAAACAATTTTTTTTTTCTTTCTCAGTAAAGCGATGAGTGGAGTGGCATCACCAGTGCTTTCCTCTCTCAGCCTGTAGTCTAATTTCTCATTCAAATCCAATTAGTTCAAACCAGCTCTTCATATGCAAGGTCTGGAGAAGCTGGACTTTGTACAAAAGACAAACAATTTGTTTAATTGGCTTTTTGAGATTTCAGAATTTGGCTTTAGGGTCAGTGACAGTAAAATTATTTTATGACAATTAGAAAGTTATGGGAAATTCAGTAGGTCTCTTAGAAAAGTGAAGTTTATTTAAAAAAAAATAGGATTGTGCATTTCTGCTTCTGTGTTGAAAAAAAAATATATTAAAAAAAAGAGAGAGAGAGAAGAAAAAGAGGGAAAAAAAGTTGGTATGATTTACATTTTAATGCATTTTCCTCTGGAAAATATCAATATAGAGAAATTTTGTGCTGCAGGGAAATATTCTCTTTATGTCTGCAAATGAGCAAAGCCTTAATTAAGTTGACGTTTTCCATTAGGGTATTTCTGCTGTTACTACTTCTCCTGGAGAACAGTTACCTGCTGTTATTTGCTGTCTACTTCCTGAGAGAAGCGGTGCTTTAGTCCTGCTGAGGCAAAGGGATACTACTGCTTAAATACAGTGCTATCACAGTGGAAAAGCATATGTGTGGAGAAAAGAAAATGCACTACTGTTGTTATTGTCTCAAATCTGTATCCTTGGTCAAGGGTGGCTTCACTCTTTTCAGTGTGTACTGGAACATTTTACTGAAGTAACAGTTTTACTGAAGGTATATTCTGAGATCATCTTGTGTGCTTGGTTCCTCCTTCTTATGTGCGTTGAACTAATCTGGGCTGATGCTTCCGATGCTTTATGTATAGAAAGTATAACTGTCACAAATACTTCCACCAACAAAGAAGGTTTTTCAAAATTGCATGTTGCAAACATTAGTTTAAAAGAGGCAAGAAATTCAAACTTCAAAAGGATGTCATTTATGGGAGTGTCCTTCCTTGTCATGACTCTTCCCTTCAAACTGTGCATTTATGGTTTTGGTCTCTGAGCTTGAGACAGGGATGTTTCATTTCTTCAGGTAACAGATACAGAAGGAACTGAAGCTTTAGACTGATACATATTCATTTTGTCATGGAAACCATGTGCTGCCTTGTGGAAGCACGTTGGAGAATATGTCTTCAAATGGAGTTGTCTAGATCATCCTGCCTGTGGGAGAGCTGCCAAGAGGCTGAGTTCCTCAGTGTGGAGTTGAAAAGATTGTGGTCTGGGTCACTGTAAAGTGTTAACCCCTCCTGGGGGTGGTCTGAACCTGACCCCAGGTGCAGTGGTTACCCCATTCCCACTTCCTGTCTGGAACCCCCTATAAAACCAGAAGAACTTCCTATTTCTCTCTCTCCACCCTGCTTTGCCAGACACTGCCACTGTTCCAGCTGCTCCTGCTTTGCCACATGGCCAGCTTACCACATGGTGGAACAACTGCCTCCTGAATCTACCTCCATCCATTGCCATCAATCTGGTTTTGTATATATTTTGTATCTTGTTTCCCTTCCTGATATCTTTTTGTAACTCACTTTACCTTAAATACCCTTTATTTATTGTTAAAGTTTTTTTCTTTTAACTTCCAAATCAGATCAAGTTTGTGGGTGTTTTACCCCTTTATCACTCTATGTACCTAATTCTTTCCAAAAGGGGGAGGCATCCTATTTGTGTTATTGTTCTATCAGGCTTCAAGTCTCTGGGAAGCTTAAACCAGACCAGTACAGTCAGGACACACCAAAGGTGAGCAAGCGTATCTATGAGCTGATGTCTCAGAAAAAAAGTGTGTGCTTCCTCCTAACCCCAAAATATTTTGTGACTGTTTTCACACTTATTTCAGAGCCAGTCACAGGATGTAGCACATTTGGTTGACTCCTGTTGCATTGCACTGCTTTAGAGGATGTTTTTTAAATGAAAAATAATTTCCTAAAATATGTTGTCCCATGTTCTGAATTAGGGTGGCAAATACTGCTTTGTTTTTCAACTGTGGGATGTACCATGGATGGCAAATGATTCATTCCTTAGCAGTCAAGAATTTAATTTGTAAAAAATGTATTTAGTTAGGCTTTAAGAAATCTCTGGGATTTTTATACAGAAGTCTAGTGAGAATTTATAAGAATGTGGATGAGCTTCAACAAAGATATATAAATGGGAGATTAATAATCTAAAACCTTGGCAGATTTCCCATGATTTTATATAGTCACTTTAATAAATAATTGTAGCTGTGATTTTATTTCCTGACTTAAAGTAAGCTTAATTTTGTACCTTACTTTGGGACACGACATGTTCCTGAAATTAGACAAAAGCAAAGCAGATGTGTCTGCTTTGGAAAGGATTTAATTTTAAATCTGAAGGTCTGTGAACTTTAGGACATCAGGATATATCTTCTGCAGCTCCACTCAGGGTAGATTAATGCTTCAGTGGAAGCTTAGCAAGGGAAAAGCCAGGTGTTTAGGACGTGGCTAAACTGGTGACTCAGTAGGTGGTACACTTCCTTCTCTGTCAATGTTAAACAAGTGCCCTTGTGTGGTAACAGAGATGGGTTATTTCTTGGCTGCAGTGAAAAAAACAAAGATCACTATGAAGATTTTGGGACTTGTACAGGAAGGTGTTCTGTTCTCTGTAGTGAACTGGAAAGTAGCCTTGGTATCACTCCAACTGGAAAAATTGGCATCCTTTAAAAATGAAATCTGTGAGTGTCTTATTCCAATAGAAGTCAGAAACTCCAACTGATGTCAGAATCCCATCAATGTGGTGGTTTTGCAGTTACCTGCGCCCCCACCTTTTGAAATAAACCCTGGCTAGGACTCAGAACACTGGAAGTTGATAAATGAAGCTTTATATTTACAGCTTTGCACAATATACAAGCAGATATTTACAAGGTATAACAGATATTTACAGATATATACAATGAAAAGGTAATACAGAAACACCACACCCCTCCCAGAGACCAAAATCCCCAAGAGGGGTAATCAACCACCCCTACCACCTTTCCCCCCTTCCCCAGTCTTATCTCACCCGCTGTTGATGCTGCAGATAAGCGGAGGTAGATCAGCCAGGGGGGTTAGCAGTAGGAAAGAAATTAGTGGTATTACTGGGAATTAGCTACTGAGGCAGAGACAAAGGAGACCATGCAAGAGAAACAGCCACAGCCCAGAGTGGTCTGAAACCATCTGCCTTATCTATATTTTGGTTATAACTTTTAAAACAACTTTTCTTTTTCAGTAAAGCTATGGGTGAAGTGACATACTGTGTTTTCCTCTCTCAGCCAATAGTCTAATTTCTCACTCAAATTCTCCAATTAGTTTAAACCTGCACAATCAGCGTAAGGATGGGCAAATGGAGAATTCTGTCTGCTCACGTTCAGGTGGAAACACAATTCAGTGAGCACTAGAGTTACATAAAGGGCTCTAGTGAGCTTAAAGCCAAGATCTCAATGGGTGGGTTATCAGTTTTACCCTACCTGTCTCTGAGCAGCTGTGTGAAGAGTCTAGTCCATGCAGTTACCCATCACTCACATGTTTCAACTTGAATTCATTGGATTTGATGCTGCCTTTGCAACCTGTTGTTTTGATTTTGGGACTGTTGTGCCTGACAGAAGAATAAGGGAAGGACGCATATTATTATCTCTGTTCAGTTGTGACATGGCTGGGCTTAGTGTGTCTGGGAAATAAGAACTGGATTTAATTGTATCACCGAGCTGTGCCTCTGGGTTAAAAAGGACCAGTCTTGATTGTACCACCATTTCAAGTCCCCTGGTGCTCCAGAGCTCAGACTCTTTAGAGAGGCACAGGAGAGAGCTCCCTTTAGTTCTCAGAAGTATCCTTGCAGATGCAAGAATACAACTCTGTGTTTCTTTCTGAAACCTGCCAGGACTCAAATGACCAAAGCATGTCAAACTATTATGCTACCAAACCAAACCAACAACAAAGCCCAAACAAACAAAAAAACCCCAAACAACCAGATCACATATTGGAGCAGTATTTTTTTTCTTCTCCTTAAAGATTATTATTTTGAAGGCTATTTAATGAGTCGTTGAAAAAGGAACTGGAAATCCTGTACTATTTCTGTTTCCCTCTCTCAACCATGTCTTTTATCTGGCCAGAATTTTATCTGGTGTGATCAAAAGGCTCCCTGGATAGACTGTGATGTTTGAAGACAGAACATTTAGGTGGTGTCTGCCACTTGGCCTGGGTGTAGCTGGATGGCTGCTGAGATGGCATTGCTATTGCAGATTGCACAGTTAGGGTGTTTCTTTTCCAAACTCTGCTTTAAGAGACATAGGGAAAAATCTTAAAGATTTTAATTGTAAAACAGAGAGAATGGTACTTCTAAAGTGAGTACATCAGATACAGAAAATACAGAGATATCTCACTGATCTGTGCATGTTTCCACATACAGTGAGTTGCTCCATTGTTTCTTTTCAGCTACAATTGTACCTAGAACATAGAACTAAACAGCAAAATTTGGAATCCTGCTTAAAGTCAGCTCAGTTTACATTTAAAGCCTGCTTTATTCTAGCTACATTAAAAAAAACCCAAATAAACAAACAAAACACACACCTCTGCAAAAGATCTAACCATTATCATAAACTCCAATTCTACAGCATGGTTTTCCAGTGAATACCACCTTCTTTATCTCCAGTTACAGCTTCCACAGGCTCTTAGCCTTGGTAGGGAGCTCAGAGTGCACCTTTTCAACATAAGGGTTTGAGTATCACTGCCTGTCGATATTATAGTAGATACATAATTCTTCTTCCTGTGGAAATGACATCTATGCCATTTTTTTTCTTTTTACCACATGAAACCATTACATGGGATTAAGTAGCATTACATGAAGCAGTTTCAGGGAAAGGTGTATGTCTCTGTGAATGATTTTGTAGCCTCACCGGTGTTTCAGTGGAAATCTAGCTGTTCCAAATGTCTGTGTTATCAAGGGGAGTTAGATCCTTAACCCCTGTAAGGACTTTAGAAAACCCCGTGAAGTGCCTGTCAGTGATTAAACAAAATGGATCCTCAGTCTTTCTCAGCCTCATTTGCAATGCCCTGTAGTAACTTAAAGAAATACCCTGGCTAATACTGTTCTGTTCTTTCTTGGAGTTATATGTCTTCATTTCCCTGAAAATGCCTACCAGAAGAACATTTGCTGTTTAGTGGAAATAAACCTGGTACACTTACCAGGCTTAAAATACCTGTATTTTATAAATAAAACAATATGCAGTAGTTGTACAGCTTGAAAAATACCTTTTAAATTTAATGGAATGTTTTTTTCTACTTCCAGACAACCAGATAAGAAGCAATAGTATCAATGAAAAATTGCAGGCAAGTATCATATAGCTTGCTTTTAAGAAAAAGAAGTGGCAAATTACTAATCTTGAGGGTTTGCCATCCCAGGTGGTGGGGTTTAAAAGGTGGTACTCTGATTTCCTGGGACATCATAACCTGTGTCATGGTTGCTATGGAAGCAAGCCTTGTATGAAAGGTGGACCAGGAAAACAGGTTGTGAAAGAAAGTAACACAGAACTAGGAAATTATGGTTGTGATGATACTTTTGTTCTGCAAGCACTAAATAATCAGTGGCACCTCCTGTTACGTTTAGGACACATAGGAAAGGAGCATATGTGGTGTTTACTGCTAAAGGCAGATGCTGGAGCGGTGTTTCCACCACAATGTAACTGTTCATACCAGATATATTTTTAAAAGAGAAAGTAGAAAAACTAGCTTGAGTTATATCCTGATTAGTCATGCACAAAGGAACTAATACTGAGGAATAATGTCATTGAAATTGCTTACTCATGGTGGGTGTTATGATTTCTTAGCTGGAGACTCAGCTGGGTGTTAGTGCTACAGAGACACCCAGGGAATGACTACAGAGGGATATGGTGGTCCTCTGTACCTGGTGCTGATGTTGGAAACATTTTATTTTTCAAGGGAACTTCTGTTTTTTTTGGAATTATGAATATCTTTTAGCTAGGTAGATTTTAGCTCTTCTAATGAAAGATTGCAGTTTTCTATGGAAAGTGAAGCCTCCATTTGGAGGGAACTGTTCTGATGGGTGTACAGATGGTTGTAGATGGAAGAAATTTCTATCAGCGTCATGCATGTGAAAAAACCTGTTTGTGAATGAGCTTCCTAATGACAGTGAAGCTACTCCACTAAGTGTGTTGCAGGCAGAATGTCCTGGGATTGGAATATGACTGTATTTAGTGTAAGCTGCCCAACCTAAGTTATTTTAAGACAAATTTTCATTCCAAGATTCTCCATTTTGCAAGAGCAGCCACGAAACACCTTGTTTTCAGTAATGAATTTGCCATTATCTGTAATCACTCCTGTAATGTGATACATTGCATTGAGCTATGTGAGATTGCTAGGACCTGGGGTAAACCAAGCACCAGTGGTTTTTTGCAAGAATTAAACAAATTCATAGCAAAGTTATATGAGCTTCTGCATGCTCTGCTGGTGATGATTTGAAGGTAGCTTGTGCCTTTCACTTACATTTAAATAGCTCCCAAAGTTCCAGTAGATTTTTTTTGTATTTCAGTACTGATAAAGGCACAACTCTTTAAAGCCTTCAGGACCAAGGTAGTTTTGGTGATAGCTAAATCTTCCTTCAGCAGAGAAAGGTGAACACCAGTGCATGTGAAAGTGAAAATAAGATACTAGCAACTAGTATATGGCAGGAGAATCTCTCAGTTTGGCCTATCTCTGGAGAAATGTTGGAGTACAAATCATGAAAGGTGAATATCTTAAAAACTGGAATCTGCAGGAAACAGGTTGGAAGGTGAGATGAAGGGAAGAAGACAGTCTATCAGGGAAGGCTGACTGCCATAAACATGGCTATCTTTTTATGCTCTTCCACTCAAAGCTGTGGTGTCTTTTTCTCCTGGCCTACTCTCTTTCTGCGGTGACACTTTTAGGGTCACAGTTGAAGTGGTCTTCCAGGCATGGCTGTTACTCAGGTTGTGCTTACTTTTACTGGGCTCCAGACCGAGCGCCTACTGACAACAAAGAGCCTCATGGCAATCACAGTTATATTGCTGACAAGAGAGACTGCAGAGGTCACATGAATGCCTGGATTAACCCAAAAGGATCTCACAGGCAAGCACCAAGTATACTGTGCCCTAGCATGTTGTGAAC
Source organism: Psilopogon haemacephalus (assembly GCA_013396835.1). Taxonomy (NCBI): domain Eukaryota; kingdom Metazoa; phylum Chordata; class Aves; order Piciformes; family Megalaimidae; genus Psilopogon; species Psilopogon haemacephalus. The sequence goes on along the minus strand of VWZI01000251.1, from coordinate 31,687 downwards.
CTGAATTTACTCTTAAATTTTCCAGTGCTGCATGAGCTTAGTAATGAGGTAGTGCTCACCATACAGTGCAGTGTGAGCCCATGTGCTGGGGGTGAGTAGCTCTGTGTGGAAAACAGGGAGGAGGAATGGGAACCCCTATCTGACAGATCCTGCGCAGCTGCAAAATTAATAATAAATATTTTTATATACCAGCAAAGATTGTTAATAACTATGAAAATTCTTTATTAATATTACATTTCACCAGAAAACTTATTTACAATGTTCAAAACATATGGTTTGGATACTTATACACACAAGGAACAGGCAAAACTAGAACACTTTAAGAAATAACTAGCAAATGCAAATATTAAACTTAAAACTGGAAAGAGGTTCTTTGTTTCAATTATACTTCTTGCCCACCAGGGAACTTGAGAAGCTCCTTTTTGCTACTAAGGCAGAAAGGTGCAATAGAATCTAGTTACAAAATTTCTTAGAGGCTTTGAATATTTACTCACAAAATGGTATCAAACAGTACCCAAAGCTTGAAGAGAATTATGCTGGTGTCTTGAAAGTTGTTGCAGGCAAAGCGGAGCATAATGTGACAGGGCGGTCGAGGCAAGGGAAAAGCAAAAAAAGCATGTGGCAGAAGCCTATTTATTGTTTTGCCCGAATGTAATGGTCCCCTTCATCAATCAGAATGGCACTTTGCCATTCTGACCATATTAGGTGAAGTCAGCAGCTTGCTTTCCCCTGTTTGGGGGAAGTGTGGGCAAGTCTTGGACCCTCAAAGTGGGTGTCTCCAAGCCTTTTGTCTTCTCCCTGTGCTTTGCTTCCCCTTAGCAGAGGGAAGGGGACCATGGGGTCATGCCTGGGCAAATCAGGACATATAACTTCCATAACACATTATCTTCATCTCTCTTTGTGGCATTGGTGATTCCCGTGACCTTGGAATTTTGCTGAGAAAGGAACGTTTTTTAAATTACCATAGTTTATATGTAATTTTAAATAGTAATAAAACCAGAGGCAGTTTCTGGGCTCAGAAAATTCCTTGCAGCAGGATTCCCCCTTGACACTGATCCCTTTTCCAGGCTTCCCTCTATTCCTTCTCCACACTAAACTTTCCCTTCTCTGAACGGTAACCCTGGGTTGCTCCCAGTAGCTGAGCTGCACACTGATGTTGGTCCCACTGTCTCTCCCACCCAAGGCCTGCTGCACTGTGACTGTGCTCTGATGAGGAAGGATTTTAAGCAAAGCCAAATGCAGAATACTTAAACTGATCTATAAATTAGCTTCAGGGAAGTATAATACTTTAACATGTTCCAAATAAACCATGTATTTTCTCAGAGATTTTGAAAGGAAACTTTGTAGGCTGAGTACGGTAGAAATCAGTGGAATCATCAAATACTGACCTTTAGGACAGAACAAGGTATTAGCCTCAGTAATTGTGGCTCAGGTCAGGTGATCCAGATCTGGAAAGAAAAGAAAGTTAATTGCTTCTTAATGTGATCTGATATTTCTTAGCATCTGATATCTAGGAATAAATGTTGTGTTGTAAAATTACAAAGTCGCAACCAGAAAACTAACATGGTAATTTTAAAATTGATTTTTTTTTCCATTTTGCCCAAAATCTTGTAAATTAAAAAAACAATCAAAATATTATTTTAAGCATGTGGTAATATGGAGCTTAAAACTAACTACAATAAGGAATTAGATCTCAAATATCTTGTACCTGAGTTGTTATTTTAAAATGCATACAATCAGTGCATATTTTTGGCTACACTGATTAGCATTAGATGAGCATCTGGCCATTTGGTGTTTGAGGCTTTTTGGCTGAGTTCCGTTATGAGTATGAAAGTTAAATAGTAGTATTCTCTCATTCAAGATCTTTTATAAGACTTTGTCACCTCCCCTTGGTTCCTAAATTTGTTAGTAAGTGTTAGTCTGGATTTTCTGAAGGTGATTGAAATATTTCTTTATTTGGATTTAGATCAGGCTAGATTCTGTGAATTCAGGTATCTCATTTCTACCTTTTAGAGGGCCCAGACCCAGGATCCATTCATCACTGTCGTGAGAAGCCTTACCAATGAAAGGCTACCAGTAATCAGAATAAGTTTACCTAAAATACAGTGGGGAGTATTCTCCTCCCCAAGAAGAAAGCCCAGAAAGCCAACCAGATCCTGGGCTGCATCAGGAGAAGTGTGACCAGCAGGTCGAAAGAGGTGATTCTCCCCCTGTGCTCCGCCCTGGTGAGACCCCACCTGTAGTATTGCATCCAGTTCTGGAGCCCCTATTACAAGAGGGATGTGGACATGCTGGAGTGTGTCCAGAGAAGGCCCACGAGGATGCTCAGAGGGCTGGAGCACCTCTACTATGAGGACAGACTGAAAGAGTTGGGGCTGTTCAGTTTGGAGAACAGGAGGCTCCGAGGTGACCTTCCAGTATCTGAAGGCAGTCTACAGAAAAGCTGAGGAGGGACTTTTTAGGCTATCAGGTAGTGAGAGGACTAGGGGGAATGGAGCAAAGTTGGAGGTGGGGAAATTCAGATTGGATGTGATGAGGAAGTTCTTCAGCATGAGAGTGGTGAGAGCCTGGAATGGGTTGCCCAAGGGAGGTGGTTTGGGCCATTTCCCTGGAGGTGTTTAAGGGCAGACTGGATGAGGCTCTGTCTAGCCTAATCTAGAGTAGGGCGTCCCTGGGCATGTCAGGGGGTTTGGAACTAGATGATGCTTATGGTTCCTTCCAACGCTGGTTGATTTTATGATTCTATGATTCTAATACATTGAGTTCTACTAGTGCTTATTTTCAATATGTATACTTTAACCTCATCACCCTCAATATTAATTGGAATTAACATTCTTTTAATCATGTAGATTTGTCAGGCAGCACAAGAGACTTCCTCAAGAAATTTTGGTACATCAAGTTGCCAGTCATCAGCTGAACTGTAGCTGAGCTGTTTGTAGCTAAGAAAACATGTTTTCTTGGATGAATGCTTGCAATTAATATGAATGGGAACTGCATGTACAGCTTCCCTAGTGGGATTTGGGCTTTTTGTCCTGTTTCAAGGTATTTTATATTTTGTTCATTTTACTCTAGAGACATCAATTTGTTTTTATTCTAGTGGAAGTTAAAGCTAACCTTGGTCAAAGTTTAAATTTGTTATTAGTGTCACATTGTATTTTCAGAAATTTAATCAAGCCTAAGTTCAGTCAAGAAAATCACCTTTTCTTCCTAGCCTGGAATCCTTTTTCTCCAAGTTCTTCATTGACAGGTTATATTACATTTTAGGGGTCAGAATTTAACCTGTTATTCAGGTAAATCTGAGACAATACTGATTCTAAGGCAGCACAGCCCTATAAATTCTCAGAACTGGCTTTGGAAACACATTTCTGAGCCATTTCATTATTGCCCTTTAACATCTGTCAGTGATAGAAGCTCATGCTTATGTGTGACATACTGGTTTTAAGGCCCCTCCTGAAGATTGTGTAAATGTTGGACTGGATTGATTTTATTCTACTGAAATGCTTTGACTTTTTCTTAATTGTTGAAATCTGGATGTCACAGGAATTGTTACTGGTGGAAAAAAAACAAGTTCTGTGGCTGAATTGAAAGAGTGATTTTGACAGAGTAGTGAACTGAGTTGTTTAAGTCTTACATCCAAAACTTCCAGAAATTCCGTTAAATTGTCTGGGCGTATAGAAGAGCTAAGCATTAAACCAGCTTCCATGGAATAATAAATACGGGGTTTTGAAATTAAGAAAGTCAGTCAGTTGATGAAGTCTGTGAATGGAAGAAGAGAGATTGACTCTGTATAGCTGTGTAGATGTAGATCCTGGTGTATGTAACTCCAAATAAGACTTTACAGCTTAATGTGAACTTCTGAGTTCTTATATCATATTTCTTCTATAAAATGGTCAGAAGCTTCTGTGAGAGCCGTTTGCTTTGAAATAGGTTGTTCAGTACTGCATCCATCTCATCCAAAACTCTTCCATCGACATCAGACTGAAAGTTTCCTGTTCTTTGGTCTTCTGTGATCTACCTTCTTACTTGCCATAACCTATTGACTGCCAGGTTATACATGACTTATAAATTCAGACTTGTGTTTGGTTATAATATGAGCTCCTAAAGCCCTTAATATGGTGAGTAATTCCATTGGAAGAGACTGAAATAAGAGTTAGAAAACAAAGTATTATCTGTGAAAAAGCTTATTTTACTAGTACTTAAAAAATGTCTAAAAATGTCTTTCTTTTTCTTAGGGTATAATACTCTGGTGACATCAGAGACACAATTACTATATTATTTTTGGCCTTTTCACAATGTCTTTTAATTCTCTGGCTTGTTTCAGCCAAAACTGTGACACGGGGTCAAAAAGGAGAATATAGTAGCCACCACTAGGTCATATTTGCTTAATATATTGAGTGTGCTCGCTTAAGCCCTGGGGCTTAGTATCTGAAGAATATTTGATTAGCTTGGATTGAGTACAAGTGCTTCTATACTGGAAACTAATCCTGATAGATTTTACAGGATGTTTCAAGTTGCTAAAACACAAAACGCTGGACTCTGACAAGTAGGAGGGAAGGCAGATCCTGATGGGCTTGCCTTTGGAAGAAACAGTCAGATACTTAACGACTCATTTACTTTTAAGGAGGATGAGTGAGAGGGCGTTGGGATACTGACTAAGGCTGACTAAGGCAGACCCTTTATGGCTGGAGAAACGGGAGTTACACACCATTTCCATTATGTTAATGTCAACTTAAAAAAAAACAAATGTCAATCTTTGTCTCTCCTCCAAATAGTGCTTTACCAGCTAGATAAAAATAACAGTTTAGCTGCTGTGTTCCCCCTTCTGACACTCTTCTCTTTATTGTGTTTTCTGAGGTAAATGCACACCCATGGATAATATTGACCATTACAGGCAGTAGGGCACATATTCTTCATGTAGAATAATGTGAAGTATTGGCAGAGGCTATGGAAAAATTCCTGTCATTTGCATTTACAATTCCTTGAAACTCCTAGGGAACAGAGAGTTGCTTGGGAGTAATAGCTGTGGGGAATATGTTACAAGATATGTGATAGGCAAAGAGAGAATCTTCAGTTTTAGGAGGGGAGAAAGAGGACTGTTTTTGTATACATGATCAAATAAGAGCAGGAACAGAATGACAAAAATGTGTAGACAAGGAGCCCATTGCTGAGATACATCTTGAACTGCATTTTCTCCATGTAGTTCTTTTTTGGGAACCTGCATGTGTTTCTCTACCTCTTAGAAGCTGAGAGGGCAGAAAAATGCTGATGTACATTTGAAGGATCATCCTACCTGCTGGAAAATCACTGGGAGACAAAGACATCCTTTCAGATTTTAGATACGATCAGTGATGAGATCCTGATAGAAACAACCTATTGAATAATCCACTTCAGCCTTGGCTTAGACCTACTTCTAAATCTTTGGAAATTTGATGTTCACCAATCTATTTCTGCTGAAGGTTTTCCTTGTCCTGACTATTTTTGCTGTAGTATTATTACTGGGATATATTTAAGAAATGGTACAATAAAGTATTATGACTTTTAACTATCAAAATTTTCTACGATTTAAATTATGCTAGAAAATTATGAACACTATAATTCAGTTCATTAGCTACCTACTGATTAATTAGGTAACTACTAGCTACTAAGGTTGTTTATCGTCCTGGACTGCATATATATAAAATATGGAATGAAACTGTAATGCCTGGAAACCCTACTCACAGGGTCACAGGATGTCAGGGATTGAAAGGAACTCAGAGATCATCGAGTCTGACACCCCTGCCAGAGCAGAACCATACAATCTAGCTCAGATCACAGAGGAATGCATGGAGAGAGGCCTTGAAAGTCTCCAGAGAAGGAGACGACACAGCCTCTCTGGGAAGCCTGTTCCAGTGGTCTGTGACCCTTTGTAGTGGTTTAGCAGTTACCTGCCCCCCCACTTTTTGTAACCCCTGGCTAAGACTCAGAAAACACTGGAAGTTAATAAATGAAGCTTTATATTTACAGCAATGCACAACGTACAAGCAAATATTTACAAGATATTACAGATATTTACAGATATATACAGTGAAAAGGTAACACAGACACCACACCTCTCCCGGAGACCAAAATCCCCAAGAGAGGGTAACCAAACACCCTCTACCACCTTTCCCCCCCTTTCCCAGTCTTATCTTACCACCAATTGATGCTGCAGATAAGCTGAAGTAGATCAGTAGATCAGGTCAGAGGGATTAGTGATAGAAAGGAGTTAGTAATTTTGCTCTGAATTAGCTAAAAGACAAAGAGACAAAGGAGACCATGCAAGAGAAGCAGCCGCAGCCAGAACAGACAGAAGCTGTCTGCTAATCTGGTTGTTTTGAGAACAGTTCTTAAAAACAGGTTTTTTGCTTTCTCAGCAAAACTCGGTGAAGTGACACACTGTGTTTACCTCTCCCAGCCAATAGTCTAATTTCTCAATTACATCCTCCAATTAGCTCAAACCAACACACCCTTACAGTAAAGAAGTTCCCCCTTGTGTTGAGGTGGAACCTCCTATGCTGCAACTTACACCCATTGCTCCTTGTCCTATCACAGGGAGCAAGAGAGAAGAGCCTGTCTGCTCCCCTCCTGACACCCAGCCCTCAGATAGTTATAAACTTTTATTAAATCCCCTCTCAGTCTTCTCTTCTACAGACTAAAAAGCTCCAGGTCCCTCAGCCTCTCCTCATAAGTCCTGCCCTCCAGTCCCCTAATCATCCTTGTAGCCCTCCGCTGGACCCTCTGCAGCAGATCCCTGCCCCTTTTAAACTGGGGAGCTCAAAACTGAAGGCAGTACCCAAGATCGGGTCTCACCAGGGCAGAGTAGAGAGAGAGGGAAACCTCCCTTGATCTGCTGGATATACTCTTCTTAATACGTCACAGGATCCTATTTGCCTTCTTGGCCACAAGGGCACATTGCTGTCCCATGGATAACTTGTTATCCACCAACACTCCCAAGTCCCTCTCCACAGGGCTGCTCTCCAGCAGATCACCTTTGAACCTGTACTGGTGCAGTTGATTATTCCTCCCCAGATGCAGGACTCTGCACTTAGAATCATAGAATGGTTTAGGTTGGAAGGGACATCAAAGTCCAGTTCCAAGCCCCCTGCCATAGGCAGGGACACCCCCCACTAGAAGAGGTTGCACAAGGCCTCATCCAACCTGGCCTTGAACACCTCCATGGAGGGAGCAGCCACAACCTCTCTGGGCAGCCTGTTCCAGTATCTCACCAGCCTCACTGTGAAGAGCTTCCTCCTAAAATACTATTTAAATCTCCCCTCTGCCAGTTCAAACCCATTACTCTTTGTCCTGTAATAACAAGACCTTCTGAATAGTCCCTCCTAGGCCTTCCTGTAGGCCCCGTTTCAGATACTGGAATGCTACTATAAAGTCTCCTGGAAGCCTTCTCTTCTCCAGGCTGAAGAGTCCTAACTATCTTGTCCTTGTTGAACCTCATTGGATTCCTCTGTGCCCAGCTCTCCAGTCTGTCCAACTCTCACTGGATGGCCTCACAGCCTTCAGCAGTATCAGCCAAGCCTCCCAGTTTTGTATCATCAGCAAAGTTGCTGAGCAGACTCTGTCCCTTCATCATTGTCATGTGGACAGCACTGGACCTCCCACTGATCCCTGGTGGACTCCACTGGTTACAACTGTCCAGATGGACCTGGCACTATTGATCACCACTCCTTGAACCCTGTCTTGTAACCAGTTCCTAATCCACCTCACTGTTTCCTCTTCCATCCCACACTTCCTGAGCTTGCTCACTAGAATATCATGGGAGAGAATGTGAAAGGCCTTGCTAAGGTCAAAGTAGACTACATCCACTGGTCTCCCTGAATCTACCCATTCAGTTATGTCCTCATAGAATGCTATCAGGTTTGTCAAGTATGATTTCCTCTGGGTAAATCCATGCTGCCTACCCTTAATAACCTTCTTCTCTTCCAAGTCCCTTGAGATGCCCTCCAAAACAAGCCACCCCATCATTTTTCCAGGGATGGAGGTGAGGCTGACTGGTCCATAGTTCCCTGTACCCTCTTTCTTGCCCTTTTTGAAGACTGGAGTGACATTGTCTCTCCTCAAGTCCTCAGGCACCTCTCCTGCCTGCCACAAATGATGGAGATTGGCAGAGTGATCACATCAGGCAGTTCTCTCAGCACCCTTGGGTACATCTCATCAGGGCCCATGGACCTGTGAACGTTCAATTTGTGTAATTGATCTCTAACCCAGTCTGTACTGACCAGTGGGGAGCATTCCCTCCTCCAGGCTTCCTCTCCTTCATCCAGGGTCTGGAGTACATAGAGGAGTTCAGCCTTAGGTGTAAAGACTGAAGCAAAGAAGGCATTCAGCAATTCTGCCTTCTCTGCATCCTCAGTTCTCAGGGGTGTCTCCTCATTCAGCAGCAGCCCCACACCTTCCCTATTCTCCCTTTTTCTACTGATGTATTTGAAGAAGCCTTTCTTGTTGTCTTTTGCTTCCTCTGCCAGCTTCAGTTCCAAGAGGGCTTTGGCCTTCTTTGTTGCTTTCCTACATGCCCTGACAACTTCTGTATAGTTCTCCCAAGGGACCAATCCCTTCTGCCATGAATTGTAAATTTCTTTCTTCCATGAGATTTCCTTCAGGAGGTTCTTGCTCAGCCATGCAGGTCTCCTAGCATGTCTACTGAAATGTCTTTTTAGTTTTTAAAAGTATCTTTATGTTCCTGAAGAAAATATCTGTCTGAAGGCGTTTTGCATGCAAAATTAGCCTGTTAAACACAAACATAAAGAAATTAATATTATTTTGAAGTGGCTTTTGAGTCCTAAAGAACATTAAAAAATAGACTTGGCATTGTAGGCCACTTCATCACTCAGAGGAGCCAGAGCTGAACTCACAGGTTTTTCCTGCCAGTGTGAATGTCAAATGTAGCAGCCTTCAGTGGTTCTGATGCTTGTGCAATATTCTTTTCACCAAGGTTCCTCTGAATCTGCTGTGGTATTTGGAGCTCTTGTCATAAACCTCAGCAATCCCAGTCTGCCTGTAATTTGGTGTGAGAAAGGAAGCCTGTGATGTCATGGGTCGACCTCTTTAAGTAGAAATTCAGATCTTGCTTCTAACAATCTTTGGATGGCCCACTTAAACAACTAGGTAGAATTTTGAAAAAATTGAGAAATATGTTATTTTTTGCTTAGCTTTTTTTTTCAGTAACTGATGGTTTCAACCTAATTACAGTAGTTTCATGAGCTTCTGTGTTACTGATACTCTGTTACTGATGTCGCATAGTCAGTTTTATGTGCCATTTTGTCACAACTCACTATGAAAAATAGCATGGCCCACGGTGCACCAAATGTGTGAATCTTTTCTACTCCTGTTCTTTTTGTGCTTTGCTTGAATTAAAAAAAAGTATTATTCTTAGGTCTGAAAGGAACAAAGATCTATCAGATCTCTCACTTGTGAACTGAGAGTCAATGAAATAGAAATCTTGTGTGAGAAATTTTCAGTTTATAGCCTTGGGGAAAAAAATGAATGTTGTCCCTAAAAACTCTCACATGCTTTCTGTTATCTTTTTCTGTTGAAACAATTATATCTAAGACCTTATACTGATTTTTTTTTTCAAGTTGGCTGCAAGTCTTGCTTTGTTCTTAGCTGAAGAATCAGGCGACTGTGAAATTAACAACATAAACCATGTCTATAGGAATAAATGCCAATGAAACAGGAAAAGTGGCCTACATTTCTGTCTTTTGCTTAGTTTAGGAAGAAGGAAAATAGACACAGTGTTATTTTCACAGGGATGCACAGGAAGCATAAATCAGTAAATAAGTCAATTATATATTTCCACTACTGTTTACTGGAAAACAGTGAAAACTTTTTTCCCTGCTCACTTCACTATGAGAAAGGAAAGGCTGAATTAAAAATACCTGAATTTTAACTTCTAGCTTTTTTCCTAACCTTTTATGTGACCTTGAGCAAGTGTCTGATCATTTTGTTAGCCTAATATGTTCTCATTTGCAAAATGAGGATATGAAGATTTTCTTAGTCTTGCACATGGAAGTTTTCTTACCTAGCACTAGTCATCACTAAAACCCTAAAAAATAAATAAAAAACCCCCCAACCTAACACTTTTTTTTTTTTTTTTTTGTCTAAGGTTTGCTCCTAAAGAGCAAAGAGAGATGGGTATCCCATCTTATCCCATTTAACGGCTGAGTTATCATTCGAATGTACCCATCTCCTTTGACTGTACAGTTATGATCAATTCTTAGTCTCTTATTTTTACACAAAGGACTATTTGCAATGATTCTCTTTGCACAACACTAGTATGTCTGTGGTTCTGCTCTACTTGTTTCTATTTGTACTAAGAAATACAAGCTTGAAGCAATGATACCATGGGAGAAGCAGAAGACCCTATCTGGGTACCTCCCAAGACTTAGGACTTACTGGATTAGCCTTCATCAGAAAATTAATTCAAATAGTAACCCATAAAGTTTGTAGATACTTGGACAAAAGATGGTTAATAAAAAAGCATTGCTAGAAACAGAGTTGTTCTCAAAAGATTTTTTTAGGTCAGTTTTACCCATCGTAATTTTGCAGGTAATTTGTGCCTATGTGTGCATGTGTGGTGTTACATGTTTCCACTACACCCAGACACATGATTTGGCACAATCAATGTAAACGTAAAGTGTGTAACCAACTGGCATTCATACCTTGTGAATTGATGGAGATGAATAGGCTTTCTGTTTTCAGAGGGCTGAGTTTCTGAAGAAACTACTTATATAAGAATGGTAGTGACAGAGAAGAAGATGTTTAAGCTCTCAGCCTTGCTTGTAATAATAGGAATTAGATCGTAGAGTCACCATCAGTAGCTTTATCAGCCAGGAACACTGGGTGATGCTGTTCAAATATCCTGTACTTAGGGGCCTTGGATTTCACCCGCCTTAGACCATGTAGCTGCACTACTGAATCAGCTTTTGTTGTACTGAGAATATTTATGATTGTGAGAGCAGAAATCTTTAAAAAAAAAAAAAACAAAACCAGAACCCAACCAAAAAAACCCCAAAACCCAAGCTGGGATTTTCCTCTCTGTGGGTATGTTTATTATATCTGGCTACCGTGGCATTTTTCCTATGAAATTTGGCTTTGTTCAGTTGATAGTATCACTTTGGTCAATCAACTACATTTCCAGACTCGGCTGCACAGACCATTACTGAGGTGAACAGAGGGGATTTTAACAAATTACCTCATTAAGCTATTAAGTTTTTTTTTCCAACAAGAAAATGTTCAGTGTCCAGTGTCACATTTCTCAGGGCTTCTCAAACCAAGAGGAAGTTGCCCACCTTTTCATGATTTTTTTTTTCTCGTCACATATTCTATGCTGTTTACCACAATTGAATTACAGATGGTAACTTTAAGTTAAGAACCCAAGTGTAATAAATTCAGCAGATTAGCATTTGGCCAGGACTGCATGCTGAGATTGTTCTATTGACTATTACGGAAAGCACATTAGCCAAACTCATCCCTGACCAGAGAGCAGTGGTTTCATCCCCTTACAAACAAAGCCTTTGTTATGTCTTCTGTGCACTGTGGTTCCAGTTTCTACTGTGCATTTGTTTCCAAAGCAAAACAAAGAATTCATAAACCTTGGCAGATTGAATAGTTCAGCTTGGGTTTTCCTATTATAAAACTTACCTACTAGATGATTGAAAAGAAGAAATTACCTCACTGCTGAGGAACAGTGGGTGGATGTAAAGATCAAAACACACCTTCAGGTTTTTGTGAAGCTGTCACAATCTGATTTGTCAGTAGCTGTGACAGAACTGCCTGTGAATCTTCTGTCTGCTGTGTTATGCTCTTCATCCAAATTTGACTGGTCATACTCCTGTTTCAACATTTCTCTCTGTGTAGTGTCTATACAGTCTGATAAGTCATTTGATTGTTTTATAACTTTCCAGTGATGAATGACATGTACAGAGGCTGCCATCTTCTTTTATTAGAACTGTTTTTCTGTTCTGATGGTGAGCAATCCTGGGGTATCTTCAGGACTCATGGTCACTGTAGGAAATAGATAAAGCACACTATACATATGGTAAGAAAGCTTAGGTCTTACCGGCTTCAAAGATGTATCTGATAAGTACTGTGTGAGTAAGAATGAACATGTTCAGAGTATGATAGGGCTGGGTTTGGAGTAAATCTCCTGAGTTGATTTAACTTTTACATTTATCACTGAGATCTAGATTTATGCATTTATACTTATTTTTGTGTCAATATATCAGTGTCTGAAGCAGATCAGTTCCCTCTGAAGTAGACAGGAATGATCAGATTTCTTCATTACTGATGGGTAAACTGGAGTCACAGAAGGACTTCATGATTTGTTCGTGCAGATGGCCAAGATGAAACAAGGGATTCCCAATTCCCAGTTTGTTGTTCCAGAGATTCGTGGAGTCTGTTTCCATTCCCAAGCAATAATGTCAGTCCTAAATCCATTAAGAACACTCCTTCCTATTCTGTATTCTGAACTAGAACAAACTGTACTGATCTAACCCCAGTTGTGAAGCTATAAATTTAATTTACAAGGCCATTTATATGGGAGGAGAAGTAGTGTCAAAATGCAAGAATCTATGCGAGGAGAAAACAGAAGAGGCATAGATAACATAACCCCCATAAAATGTCTCCACATGTGATTTGTGTGGAAACAGTTGCTCTGAGATCAGAAGAAAATCTGTTGCTTTTGGCAAAACTGGTAATTCTACAGCTCAGTGGTTATTAGGGCCTCTGTGTTATTCTTTCTGTGCTAGAGACTTATCTTAAATACTTCCTGTTCTGTAGCTTTCAGTCCTGTCAAGATGTATGCCTTACTGTGATTCAGTTTTGTTGTTGTCATGATATCAGGATTTACAATGAACTGGTAAAAGATTAAAAGACAGCATGACGGCAAGCATAAAGATGAACATAGTCTGGAATGGAAAGTATAGGGGTACAGAAACAAATTTCAGGCTGGATTTCCTCTAGTGGGAGGTGTCCCTGCCTATGGCGGGGGGTTGGAACTGGATGATCTTTGAGGTCTCTTCCAACCTAGACCATTCTATGATTCTATGATTCTATGTTGGTTTAGCAGTATTTCAGGCACTCCATGTTTTCTGAAACTCCATCAGTGCCATCAGCCTATCCTGACTGTATCACTTGTTAGCACTAAAATCTCTTTTCTTCACATCAGCTAGCTGTTGTCATGCAGAAGGAGATGGGAATCACCAGATTAAGTTCATCAGATCTAAAAAATATTAGTAATGTCATTACAGAAGTAACTAGAAGAAATTACATCTAAAGCTCGTGATTCAGTGAGTACAGAGGTGGTCTGTCCATTGGTAGATTGGATGTTATTCAAAATAGGGAACATCATCTCTGCTTTATGTTGTAGATTCATTTTAAGGCTAATAAAGACACTTATAGCTGCATTGCATGGGAAATGTGGAGAGAGAGTTGAAACATAAACTATTATTTGCCAAAAGGATCTGACCGTGCAAGGTCTTCCAAGGGCAGTAAAGTTTCTGAGCATCAGTGAGAAATACTGCAAAATCTTCCTCTGTGAAAATCTGGTGAAGATAATGTCATTGTAACACCATTCTGTCTGAAGACCATACCAAAAGCCAAACTACCTCATACTAAATAACAACAAAAATCCATGAAATCAAGTGATCTGTAAATCACAGGTCAATGCACTTGGGAAAAAAATATGTCAAAGCAGAGTTCTTACTTCTCAAAGACAAGACAGAGAGAAAACTATATTCTGCAGGCACTATGTGCTCAATTTGAGGAATTTTAATGCATCAGAGTACTCAGATGCTGTCAAAATATGGTACAGGAAGATAGAGACATCAAGAAATAGCATTAAAAGGCAAATCAGAACTAGATATTTTACCAGCAATTGTTGAGGTGTTAGATAGCTCTGTCTCTAGAGGTTAGAGGACAGTGTCTGCTCAGCAAGTTTGCTGATGACACAAAACTGGAAGGCTATGCTGATACAGCTGAAGGCTGTGTGGCCATCCAGCAAGACTTGGAGAGCTGAGCACAGAGGAACCTGATGAGGTTCAACAAGGATAAGTGCAGAGTCCTGCATCTGGGGAGGAATAATAAACTGCACCAGTGCAGGCTGGGAGGTGATCTGCTGGAGAGCAGCCCTGTGGAGAGGGACTTGGGAGTCGTGGTGGATAACAAGTTATCCATGGGACAGCAATGTGCCCTTGTGGCCAAGAAGGCCAATGGGATCCTGGGGTGTATTGGGAAAAGTGTGTCCAGCAGATCAAGGGAGGTTTCCCTCACCCTCTACACTGCCCTAGTGAGACCTATTCTTGAATATTGTGTTCATTTTTGAGCTCCCCAGTTTAAGAGGGGCAGGGATCTGCTGGAGAGTGTCCAGCAGAAGGCTAAGAGAATGATCAGGGGACTGAAGCACTGCCTTTTGAGGAGAGGCTGAGGGACCTGGGGTTTTTTAGTCTGTAGAAGAGAAGACTGAGAGGAGATTTAATAAAAGTTTATAAATATCTGAGGACTGGCATGTCAGGAGGGGGACAGACAGGCTCTTCTCACTTGCTCCCTGTGATAGACAAGGAGCAATGGGTGTAAGTTGCAGCACAGGAGGTTCCACCTCAACACAAGGGGGAACTTCTTTACTGTAAGGGTCACAGACCACTGGAACAGGCTTCCCAGAGAGGCTGTGGAGTCTCCTTCTCTGGAGACTTTCAAGGCCTCTCTGCATGCAGGGTCCCTTCCAACCTCTGACATCCTGTGATCCTGTGATTCAGCTTCTTTTCCTGAGTGATGCAGCATGAACCTCAAGGAAATAGATCCAGGTACAAACAGTGCTCTTGTCTGAGTTGATTTAAATTCATGATTTACTGTTCCTTCTTAGGCTACCACTTCCAGTTTGCCTGGCAATGTTTTTGCTGAAGGAAGCAGGCTCCAAAATTAAGACTTCTAACTCCTCTAAGTGACAACGGTAATGCTATCTTACCTGTTGCTGGAAAGAAAAAAACCTAACAAACAACTCTTTGTTAGTTAAGGACATATGAGAAGGGAAACCTTGTTTTTCATTAAATTAGTGGTAATTTTGCTTTTGTCTTCCATGGGACCAAGATTTTACACAGGGCTCAACAGCAGGCAAGTCTGACATAAGGTAAAGTGCTTCTTGTTCAACTCTGTAGCCAAACACTGAGCTAAGCTGCATGATGTGGTAATACTTCAGTATTTTTTCTCCAGCCACAGAAGAGATGAGGATGCTTCAGGCTGTTTTGGAAAGTTGAGTTCTGACTTCAGTGCCAGAAATAAAAATGAAAGAAGTGTGAAAACATGAATGAATGGAATGAAATAATGGAGTAGCTCATAAGCTTACAGTTACTCACCTGGTCTCCTCCACAGTATAAAGTCACCTTCCTCCTTTCAGTGGCAGGTTTTGTTGTCACATGTCGTTAATAAACTAATTAAATAAACATTGATTTGACATGGAATTTATGCTGGCCTCCCTCTCACATTCATGGAATAAGTGAGGAGATGTCTATCTGACCTGACCCTATGACACGTGGGACCAATCAGTCAAAAGGTTTGCTTTATAGAACAGTTGTTTAGATAGCAATTCACAAGATTTACAGAGGAGATAAATTAGACTGGGCTCCAAACCACACCATCTCCTTTGCTTGTCTTAAGGTCAAAAGGGGAAAAAAACATTTACTAATAGATAGAGGGCTGGATGTGAGCTGAGCACTTGCTACTGCTCTGCTGCAGAAGTTCTTGTATACATAGCTGGTTTAGGCTGCACTTACGTAAACAGAAATCACAGACTTCTGACAGAGGTGCTGAATTTTATGCAAGTGTGGGCTCTCAGAAAGGTGCTGATTTAACAACTCTTGAACTCTGTAGAGGTTCTTCAGAGGATGATGAAGCAGCTCTGGAAGTAAAATTGTTGGTTTTGGGAGAAGAGAGCATCAGTGGTAGCAAACATTCTGTAATAGACTATTTTTTCTATTGTGTTTTTTTAAAAAAAGGAGAAAAATATCTGTTTTGAGATGATTTTATACTGTCACTGTCCAATTTAAAGGTCAAACTTGGTGTTCTTGCTCAAGCAAACCCCAAGACAATGGAGTTTTGCCTGAGAAAATACTGGATAGGAGCTTGCACAAATGTCATCGTTTGAACTGTATTCAGGCACTATAGAAGAGAGTTCCAGAAAGAGCTCTAGATGTACCATGAATGTTATCTTAAAGGGTACTTCTGCATAAGAAATATGGGGTGATATCCTCAATTTACAAACTCTTAGGAAGCATAAGCAAGTGGATGTAATATATGGCTCTATTCATTTGGTTCTAGAGGTGCCAGTTAGGAAAATGTTGTTGAATAAGATCAGTCTAAATGCTGCTTCAAAAAGTGCCAGCTGGCTGTCCGCATCCTGACCCCCATTCTCTACTCCTGAGCATGTGGTAAAAGGATGAGTTTCCATTCAGGCCTGGTCGCAACGCCTTTGTGTCTGTTTTTCCTGAATGTGTATAAAGCAGCAAGAGTATTTGTAGCATAAATAACAATATTTGATTTTGCAACCAGGCTGGTGTTGGAAGAAGCAGGATTTAATTTGTTTGGTAGCTGCACATGAAGCTCTACTTCTTGTCTCTTTCTATCCTAAACTTACAGTCCCACACCAATACCTGTGCCTCCTGTTTTCTCTTATGATGTTTATGCTGTAATGTTCACAAGACCATTTTATGTGTGGCTCCTGAAGTACTGGCTGAAACAGGTCTTATTTTTATTTAAAGTTCCTGATTTGACCCTTGCAGAGTATTCAGTCATGGGACAGAGAAAACAATGACTAATTATTCTAAACCACATACACAAGGCAGTGTTCTAAATTAAATAGTGAAATGTTAATAGCAAACTTCTCATAAGTTATTTTGGGAGGGAAATGGCAGATGTCCACAAGTCCTTTCAAATAAATCTGAGAGTATCGGAAGCTACTCACCAGCAGAATAAAATAGGTGGATGTTTTTCCAAGAAATTTATTTTACTGTTCAGGCCTATTCCTCTCCAAAAGGTTGGCAAAATGAAGAATTACTCCTTGCTTTTACAAAATTAGCTGCTTAACAGGATGTGATACAGAGTATTGGATGGATTGTGGATATTTCTCCACCAAGTGATGTAAAATAATATTAATGATAGTATTAAAGGCTGGAAAGACTAAACCAAGTATCAGGTATGCTTGTGGTAAAGCATGACATAGTCTCTGTATAGAGGCTGTTTTCATGCAGTGTTTAAAGGGCAAGATAAAGTACAGTAAATAAATAATGTTCCTTGGCATCAAAAGCCTAAAGCAGTCCAGGCTTTTCACTCTAATGAGAAGTGCCTTGTTCACAGTGTACAATTGTAACTGGAATTTTCTCTGCTCTGGCTGATGAAGGTATAACAAGAGCCAACAAACAGAAGAAGGAGGATCTGTTCAGAGCAGAAGCAAGGCTGCATTTTTAACAATAAGGTTATTTAACAGGTTTGGAAAAAAATATCCAAGAACAGAGTGAATCTCAATCACTGGAAGTCCTTAAATCATAGATGGATGTCTTTCTGATGACTGTTCTTGTTGCAGTAGCAGGAGTTATAGGCACTGAAGTTCCATGGCTTGTGTCATCCAGAAGTCCAGAGTAGAGGATTGTGTTTGGTCTCTAGTGGCCTTCCAGTCCCTGCAAACCACTCAGTTGGAATGCTACTTGCAGCATGTGTGGATAGAGGAAAAGTAACATTTCTCATATCTGGACAATAGATGACAAGTTGTTTCCACTGGAGTTACAGATCAGGTTTCTTCTAATTTTCCAGGCAGTGCACTAAATTTTCAGGGAATAAGGAAACTGCCAAAGGACTTTTTGGTTATTTAAAATTTTATTATAGCAGCCTTTCTACTCCTCCTGCTTGTCCTCCCTTACAAACTCAGTGCAGAGGTAAACAATGTACAGAAGCAGTGTACTGGTCCAAATATAAAAACACTGGCACTGTATAACTGTGTTTTCATTGGGCATTCTTTAAATGATATTAACAAAAAGTTGACTGGATTTCCCTGAGTACTCTGAAATGAGTTTTGAAATAAAACAGCTTTCAGCAATTTGAAAAAGAAAATATATTTCATTTGAAAGTGGCATATATTGACTGAGGTTGGCCATAATATTTATGAATAACCATAGAAACGTGATGGACAGGATCTACATAGTTAGTTCCAAACATCATTGCCAGAATCAGTACATTCATATAACACTTATAATCTGGTATACCAGGTAATGGCAAATGTTACATACATAAAAGAGAAGAACAGAAATGAACAGAGGCTTTCCTTAGTGGTGGTGTTCTGCAAATACACCAGTGTTATGCACACACTTAGAGCAGACTGTAGCCAGTTGATTAAACCACAAAATATCTGCAAATATTTACTTGATACCCATGGTTTGAAAAAGCTATAACAGTACATTTAAAAGTTGGATTTACATTTCAGCAGACTTGTTGGCAAGGGTAAATGATAGAGGAAAAAAAGAAAAGAGGAAAAAAAACTAAAATGAAAATAAATAGATGATGTTTCCAAAATTCTACCAAATGTGTGATCCAATGAACTGATCAGGCTGTTAACTGCTTGTAAATCTGCCTAAAGTGGGCTTGTGAAATTAATTTTAGTATGACAGCAGAAATTTTCGTGATGTAGCACCATATCAGCTGAGTAAGAGGCAGCAAAAATGGCATAAGAGGCAGCAGGGCAACCTGAGAACAAAGCAGTTTAGCAATACAAAATTTTATTTCCAAATGGAGAGAGAATTATACTGACATAATTGTATTTATAGCCCATGAACTTCTGAAATACTAGGGAAGTGTACGTGTGAGGACATTGCCATGGCTTTATATATTCCAAGTAGCAACTACATAACTTTTGAGGAAGAGCATCAAGAGGTCTTGCTCAGCTGCTTAATAGAATGTGTTAGAGCTCTGCTGTCCTTAGTGGCAGTGGTACCTTCCCAGCACAACTGCTTTTGCATCCACTATTGCCAGCTTCAACATATTTTCCAGTTGTATCTTATGCTTCCATAAATTGCATACTTGGTTTAATATGAGCAAGCTTCAAATAAATGTCTTTCAGTTATTTTTATTTCCTGTCTGGTTTGAGAGTTTACTATTGATAATAGTGTTTGTGTGGTCTCTGAAGCGTGCCTTCTCCTTTTTGCATGGCCCATGCATCAGGCTTGGGTCATTGTGGCAGAAAGGAGAACTTTCTCTATAGGCAAGAAAGCAAGCAGAAGATGCTGTTGTAGAGGTGTTCTGGAGATCATTAGGAGAGCTTTGCTGCTCTCATCTGCCTTTTATCTGATTTCAGTTCCCTTGTGCTACAAATTGCATGAGCTTCTCTGCTGTTTTGAGTGATTTATACAGAAAGATACTGGCTACGTATTAGGATTTTAGGGTTTTGTTTATGGCACTGAGGAAAAAAAAAAGATCAGTTGCAGAAGTTCAGCTGAGCATTTCTGCTGATACTGTTTCCTTTGGAAGAGTTAGCAATGGTAACTGCTGGACTGTCATCTTCTGATTTCAGATTTACTCCACTAATGGAGAGACAGTAACTGACATCGTTCAGACATACTCTTTCAAGCTATCTACAGACTACAGAAGATAAGAATACATCAGCTTACATTTTGTAATTTTGCTTGTAATCACCGAAAAGGAAGATTGACATTTCAAGTGCTGATTCTAGTGGGAGCAGAAAGGCCAAGGCACTTTTAAAAATCTTGTCTGTGATTTACTTTAGAAATTAAACTTCAGGATTTAAGTCCCAGTTCTGTGGAAAATGTCTAAGGTGGAAAAAAGTATTAGGCTCTGCATGTATGCAGAAATAGATATGACAGTTCTACTTGATTAATTCTGAAGAAAACCAGCAGAGCTTTATGCAAATGAAATTGTTAATTTAGTATATGAAGGTCTGAAAAAATAAAATAACGTAGGTGAAAACTGGCTTTTGAACATCAAACAAAAAAGAACTTCTTACATAACTTTGTAAATCATAACAAATATATTTCTCTAAGCTCCTCAAACAAATTGAGCTTTGTCTTCCAAGCCAATGGAGATATATTATGCACTGATGTCGCAAAGTAAAGTTGCTTCAGCACCTTTACAGAAAGGGGGAATGTTCCCAGGATTTCTGTTCCCAATCCAGTTTAGTTTCAAGTCTCATGCTCAGTTTCACTTTCAGAGTGCCCTAAGAGAAAATGTAATTTAGACTGGCACTGCAGGCACAAGCTAATGATGGATACCGGAATTTTCCTCCCTTTACAGGAGGAATCACATTTCTCAATGTCACATAAAGAAAAGAAACAAACATACAGAAACATCAACTGGCCATCACATCTTTTGAAGATGTTTCCACAGCTGAAGTAATTTTCCTGCCAGAAATCCTTGTGACCTAAAGTTAGAACTCCCGTATCTGTGTCCTTTGTACTGTGCTGACCCTGTTAAAAATTTACCAGAGAACAATTGAGAATTGTGCGTTAACCAGAGAAATCATCAAGGAGGACAGGGCTTGTCTATTGAGGTAAAGGAAAAGCTGAGGTACAAAGACTTGCTTCTGTTGTCTGTCTCTTGAGTTCTACAAGTTGTGAGCTATCGGCGAGTATTTGAACACAAGTATTTATTGATTCTGAGTCTTTTTGCAGTATTGTACCTGCTTTTGCTTTATTTCTCCTGGGTTTTCTACTGCTCTTGCTTTGCTACATGCACATGGGGAGGTCCTTGCTGAAAGGCAATACCCTCAAAATAGTGTTCTTCAAGACCTTTTGAGTGTAAGAAATTGATGGGTTTGCCTGAAACAGGTGCCTCTTCATCAGTAAAACAAACACTAGTAGCAACAAAGGAGGTCCATGAGTGATCTATTTGTCACAGGCAGTACAGGGAAGGCTATTTTACTTATACTAATGTGGATCTGAACTCTGCATGTCTACAAAACATCTCTGTCTGTCATAGACAGAGAAGGCAGTTTTCTCACTGAGATTATCAGGTGGCACAGTCATCACACCTTGAAATCAGCACCATCAAACACAACAAAGGTCTGAAAGTAAGAGCATTGAAAGTAGCAGCTGGTAGAACAGCAGCATGTCTTTCTTGGCTTGTACAAGCAGGTGGAGACAGTAGTGTGTGCTACTTATGGAACAACTCAGAGTCTCTTTCCAAGAAGGTGCACATCAAACTCACTGGTTTAACCACTCAAGACAATCAACCCTGAGGGACTAAGAATCACCAAGTCTTTGCAACACAAGGCATAACTCAGTGTTGACTGGATGCATGTTGTTGTATGCAGAACTTGCTGTCGGTCTTCACCAGATTATTACTCTTCCAGATGTCAGCTATCCATTCATCATTAATGGGAGCAGGATGCACAGAGATGGTTTTACGTCTCTACATGGGGTCTTATGGCCAAGCACAGTGCTGAAATCTCTGTGCTTACATTGCTGGAATTTGCTGCAACTTCATTAAAGTGAAGTACAAGATGTTACTGTTATGATATATTAGGAACAGTATCCCCAAGAATCTGAACAAGAATATAAACCTGGGGTAATATTAGTAGCTCGTTATTTCCCCTTAATGTTGGCATATCTAATTTGAGGCATATCCTATAGTACTAAGGTACTGCAGTTTTGGATAGAGGTCTTGGTGTTGCCCAGGTGTTTCCCTTATGTGTGACTGCCAAAATGTGGAGGCGACAGAAGGGATGAAATAATCAAGTGATTTCTGCAGGCAGTATCAAACATTTGATCTTGTCAATGTTTGTGTTCTCTGCTTGTCTCAAGTGTTTCTCCAAAAATCTTCCCCTATCAGAAAGTTTATTCTGTTTATACAGAAAGTCAATAATACCAGGTCAAAACCAACACAATAAAAGGAAGGCTACTTGTGTTTTGGAAAACATTTTTGTACAAAAAACTTGTAACATTTGTTTTTGCAAAGAGAAATATGCCTTAAAAAACAGACAATTGACAAACAAGGTGGAGTAGGTCACTGGATTGTATCAAGGCTGATGTCCTGGCTTCATTAGTCAAAAATACATTGGAGGAAATGTTTTCTAGTTTATTCATCCACAAATAATTTACACTGGGAGCAGTGGATCTAAACCTCTTTGGCAGACTGAAATTGAGGAGCATGATGAACAGCTAGCCTGGCTCCTGAATGACCAGACACCCACCGTTTACCAGAGTCTGATTTGTTTTCAGGCATGCAGTTAGTGTGTTGTTCCTGGAGTAAACTCACAGCAGATATTTGTGAATGATAAAATAAAAAGGGGCTGAGGACCCAGAGACTCAACAGATGATCTTAGGTGAAAGCAAGCACATCTGTTAACCTTTCTGTGCTTGATATGTGGTTTATCAATTATGCAGCAGAAGCTGAGTTGGTTGTATATTGACCTACAAGCATTAAACAACTGGCTGGAAGCCATATCCTGTGAAGACTGTACTGTCCTTTTGATTTGAAAAGCAGCACTACAGTCGTGGCTCCACTTAGGGGTTTTGAAACACAAGCTTTAATAGTTTTTTTTAAAAAAAATTAAATAAAAAGACAAAGTATTTTTCACCAGGTGCACTTTGACTATTTATTGGGGAAAAAAGCAAAGAAGGATTTTGCACAGAAGCATCCATAGTTTACCAAGGCTTGTTAACGTGCATAGCTCTGCCTGGCTTGACCATGCTGTATGCTCCTAGACAGAATGACAAAGCTGGAAAAATGAAGTCAAGGAAATATTAGCTGATTTATTTTTTATGTGTAACAAGCTAAACCTTGATCCAAAGCATCTGTGGAGCAAAAGAATTTTTACTCAGTTCTACCATTGAAAGCACTGACAAACACATGAAGTGAGTGTGAGTTGTGTAAGCTGAACTCATGTATTCTCCAGGTATCATTAGACAGTGGTCCAATTTTTAATGTGGGCTACTTAATTGGATGTCAAAAATTCCACATTTGGAGGTTCAGTTTGACCTTTAGTTTCAGAAAAGCAGCATTTAAGAGTCTCCAGTGAGTGTCAGAATGCAGATGCCTTATTTGAAAACTGTTCTCCTTTACAATGATATATTCCAGGGGGAGAAAGCCCTTATCCTGCAAACAGTTGGAAGCAGGCTTCAGCTTGCTGCCACTGACACCAGCTTGCTGGAATCCACTCATTCCAGGGAATGGTACAGCAGTAAAAGACAAGCACAGATGGAAGCAGTTGCAGAGTTCAGATCTAAATCAGCATAAAGCTTATTTTCACATCTAAATGCACTATAAATTTAAGAATATACACTCATTTCAACGTGGAGATTCAAAAATGGAAAAGAAAGTGCTCAGATAATCATCACTCTCAAATTCCAAGGTATTGGTAGAGAAAAACCAATCACAGCAGGATTTTCAGTAAGCGACAGAGCAAATTGAAGTTGGTGTGAGATGGTGAAACATGGGACTTTGACATACAGGCAGGGTTATCTTTAAGCCAGCCAGCTTGGAAGAGGTGAATTGCATTGGAGTCTGGCAAGATCACCCACAGCTCACACCATCCACTTAGAAAAGAACCGATGGCTGCAGACAGGTATTGCTGCTGATAGCTGTTGGAGAAGTCAGTAATGTCCAGTGAAATGTCCCGCAGGAACACTTATGGAACATAGAAGTTTTAAAGCATTTGAAGTTGTTTACTCAGTGAAGACTTATCTATGCCCTAAGACTTGGAGAGACTCTTGCAGCTTCTGCTATCTCAAGCCTGACTCCTATCAGAGCATTGTACAGCAGAGTTTAAGTAAAGTGAAGGTGGTAATCTGCAATTCAAATGCTACTTTGGGTAGATGGGCTTGTATAGGCTGTGGCTCACAAAGGCACACAGCCTGATATTCCTTTCCTCTCCTTTAAAATATGGTCTTACTACAACACCAGAAAATTAACTTATAATAGGAAATGGTTTGCTGACTGGTTTTTAAAAGCAGCTTTCTTACAAGGTTCAGGAATGATGTGAGAATCTGCAGACTTAGCTTTGGTTTCTCATTGTCGTGGCAGACCTGAAGGGTCAAAAATAGGCCTATACATGTGCTCGCTTACCCAGAGATGTTTTTCTGCCTTCTTTCTGTTTTGGGGAAGAGGCAACCGTGGAAAAAAGGGTGAAAGACCTGGAGTCATGGAGTCTGAGCACTCTGGCTTACCCAGCTTGTTTTCCTCTTGTTTGTATCTGTGGTAAACAAGGTGCACACACTTGCCTTTTGCTAAGCTTGTGCTGGGCCTATTCTCTCTCCCTATATGGTAATAGCAGAACCTGCGGTGTCACCCAAATGTGGTCATAGTTTCACTTACTGCCACTCTAATTTGATAAGCTAATTATGTCCAAAGGTCCAAACAATCTCAGACATTGATATAAAAACAGATAAGCAGGTAAGACAACGTGCTTCTGACATGCTTTTTGCTGTTATTCTGTGTTCTGCTGTATCCGTGCTTGTAACGCCTTATTATTATATATGGCAACATAAGCTATATTCCAGCTTTGAGTGTACCAGAAGCAATTAGCTGCATACTACAGCCAGCATGAGATCAACAGCCAGTGAGACATATTGCAAGATGTCTGCCTGCATCTGCCAGAGAAGCCCTGCATCTCCTGAAGACGAGCAAGCCTTGGAGGCATGCAGTCTGTCAAAAGCTGGGACCAGGTCAGAAACCATCTGCCTCCACTCCTGCTCCTCCCAGCCTGTGGAGCCTGGGGTGAATCAGTAGGTCTCAGCAGCCACAGCAACAGCTGCAGCAACAGCAGCCAGTGGCTGGACCAGTCACAAAGGCAACAGACAGAACTCCCTGCAAATGTTCTGAGTACTGTCTCAATGTCTTACTAGCCCCACAAGATGTGAGAAATGATATTTGTGAGTAAATAACTTGAAGCTTCCTCTATTTACCTAGCTCCTACCTTAAGCAGAAAGGCCCTGAGCCCATCTAGTGGCCAAGTGATACTATTGACCACAAAGCCTTCTCTTCCAGTGTTAATTATTTAATTAATTTCAATTGAAACTGATAGTTTATATAAATTGATAGTTACTACTAGATCTAGATGTCGTTTATGTAATGTGTTCCATAACTGTTACGAAAGAACCCATTTATTATTAAAATTAGTGTTCGGGGTAGAAAAGTTTGGATATCAAAATTACTAAACAATATTAATTTCAAAAAATCATATTGCATCAATTAATCATAACCCCTTCCACCACACTTATATTGCTTGGATCTGTATGTCCGAACCCCTATTTATTATGACATTATGCTGTAACATACAAACTGATATTCTTGTTCCCATACTGATTTGTTTGGTCAGTTAAATTAATGTTGAAATTTCTGTTTATGGGCAAAAATGTCATCAGTGAAAGGCATTGCTCGTGGAAGTATGTTTCCTTGGTTGCCAACTATTACTTGGCAGAAGTGACCAGGCAAGGTCATTAGTTTGGTACTTTCCAGAGGAGGATGCAACAGACTTTATACAACCTGCAAAATCCAGAGGCATGACAGGCTACCAGTGTAGAGTCATTTTGTTTGCTGAGCCACAAGGGATGTTAAAATCTGTAGTTACTTCTCTTCTTTAAAGAAGAGTATTCTTCCTATGTATGGCTTGTAATTCACACAGGGCAGATGTTCATAAGAAAACAAAACTAGATGAAAACTGTCAGTTGACAGTCAGTCATCACCCACTGTTCTTCTTTAACTTGTTAGTGCAACTGTGTATAACTGAACAAGTTTAATTTGCTGGTCTAAGTGTATAAAATAGCCTTGTGAGCAGGGAATTCCCAAGGACAATTATGTTTGTCTTTAGAAATAATTATTTTTCTCATTATATGTGTTTGATTTTTTTTTAAGGTTTTACAGGTGAAAAAAATGGAAGTTTTTTCCAGACAGAAAAAAATATAGCATAATAATTAATGTATTGTATAATTCTAGTGATTTGAATGTAGCCTATAGAATATGTAAGAAGTTTAATCTACAGTCTTAGTTCTAGTGATTGTTAAAATTACAAGCTGATCCTTGTGATGCTATGACTAAGACTTTGAAAGTAAAGACATTTATAAAATAAAATATCTTAAATCCAAAATAACTTGGGGTTTGTGCTTCCAGGTTTTTCTCAGTAATTCTATGGACTAGAGGCTGAAAGAAAAAAAAAAAAATCTCTAGATTCCAGGAGCTGGAGCTTGCTTTNTTTTCTTCCTTTAAAAAAAAAAAAAAAAAAAAAAAAAGCCACCCAGTGTCAAAATACAAAGCAAAAATAATGAGTGTGGCAATCCTCTTGTCACAGTGAATTTCCTGATGTTTTAATTTATTTTTTTTTTTTACAACAGATGATGGCCCTGGTGAGAGGGTGAGACTCTGTACAAATGTTTGTGGTTTAGAGCCCAGTTTTCCAAAGAGAAGTCCAGAATACACAATACATCACCTGTTTTTACTCCAGCTCCATGAGGCAACTAAGACAGAATTATACAGCCTTTCCAGATCAGCTTTCCCATGGGGCTTTAAAGCTGAGGATTTCTCTCTGCAACACAGAAGAATGTTTCCCCACATGAATTAAAATTTTACTTCTTGGCTGTACAGCATGCTACAGGCTTTATCCACTAGTGTTACACTTTTATACTGTTTTAACCATTCCCAAACTAAGGTGGGGAGCATGGGTTTGCCAGCTTAGTATTAGTCTGCTTTTGGCTGAGGAAGTATTTGCCTTTCTTGCTATAACTGCTAAGCAGATTATCCAGTGTTTAAGTGAAGAAAATTTATAATGACTTCCAAGGCAGCAATGTACCTAAGGAGAGACAGAGGGGATTTTGCCAAGTGCTCTTCCTCTACCTCCAATTTGATCCACATTATGACTGACTTCGGCAGCAGCAGAAATCAGACCCTGTGTGGATGTTTCAAGTTGATGTTACTTGAGTTTAGAACCAAAGTGAAAACCTGGGCATGGCAAACAGTAAGGTTGCTACTGTCTTCAGTAGCATTGGAAGGTATCCAGTGAATAGTACCAACAAATACATTACTAAAATTAGGACTGCTGCTGGCATGCAACTCTTCCTCTGTGCCTTTCTCCTAGAACTTACTTCCAGTCTGTGAAGGGAAAACTTACCCTGTGAGAATGAACAATTTTATGAAAGTACATGTGCTCTCTGTGCTGAAAATCAGCAGAAGAATCAGCCACTGTTGGATATCCCTCTGGGTATGTTTATTCTATCCCATGGTCAACCATACTGATATGTCTTTTGGCTTCTTCCCCACCTGTGCTCTCTTTGTCCTGCTCTGAAGACATATATGACATATTAAGCCATGTGCTTCCAAGATGTGGAGGAAGTCCAACTAAAGCAGATTTGAGCAATCCTTCTCCTGTGTCAGACTTCTGAATACAAACATGGAAGAAGCACAGAGCATGACTATTGCCTAAAGAAATGAAGAAGCTGGCAATTGATAGCTCAATTTTTTATTACAGTTTTTACCCACTTATGTGGGTATGTAGTTTTGTTGGATTTTATTACATCTGTAGTTTTTATAACTATTTCTAGTTGTTTAGTTGTAAAAGGTCTTTGGACAGGGACCTTAAGCTCTCCAGTTAAATTTATATTAGACAAGTTGTGGTCATATTTTGAGACACATTGTGATCATATTTTCAGTGAGGAATTAGGGCAAGAATAAAACCATTCTTTTCCCTTCTCTAGTTAGAAATGCTGGATAGAGGCATCTTTCTGGTGTTATTTCATATTTGTTTCGGTGTGGACAATAGACAGTGTCAGTTGCTGTGTCATCAGAGCAGGAAAACCAGACAAGGAAGGGAATTGATCTGGATCCTTAGACTTAAGGGAGCATATAAAGTGCAAATAAATGCAGAAGACAGGCAACTCAGAGTCACTGAGTGTTCCTTTTGTATGTCAGATTGTGATTTTTGGCTTTTGAAGGCAGGTAGGTAGGCAAAATGGACCAAAGGAGAGTTTTTCCACTAGCCAGCTCTAAGCTTGCCTTTGCCAAGAAAATAAAGTGCAAAGGGAAACCAAATCATACACAACTTCACGTTCATGGAATGGAAATGTGTGAGAGTCAGAGTCCATGTCTTTGTTCTTGGTTTGCTGTTTTCCCCTGCTGACTCAGAGAGGAAAATGGAATTTAAAGTGAGGAAAGGAGGAGAAAGAGATGGCAAACTCATAAAGCAAAACATATATAGCCACTACCTGAAAATAATATACATTTATTTGCCAACAAAGGGAGTGCTAAATAAATATGGAGTTCTTATCAAGGGCTGCTGGCTAAATTTATTTTGGGCGTGCTTTTTTTTCTGCCTTCAGTGTTTTTCCTTATTATAAGCTGTGGCACCAAGAATATTTCACAGATCACAGAATCAACCAAGTTGGAAAAGACATCTAGGATCATTGAGTCCAACCTATCACCTAACTCTTCTAATTAACTAAACCATGGCATCATTCAAGTGCCTCATTCAGCCTCCTCTTGAACGCCTCCAGGGATGGTGACTCCACCACCTTCTCAGGCAGCCCGTTCCAATAGGAAATCACTCTTTCCATGTCGAACTTCTTCCTAACCTCTAGCCTAAACCTGTCCTGGCACAGTTTGAGACTGTGTCCTCTTGTTCTGT
This sequence comes from Psilopogon haemacephalus, assembly GCA_013396835.1. Taxonomy (NCBI): domain Eukaryota; kingdom Metazoa; phylum Chordata; class Aves; order Piciformes; family Megalaimidae; genus Psilopogon; species Psilopogon haemacephalus. The sequence goes on along the minus strand of VWZI01000251.1, from coordinate 3,054 downwards.
CACGGGGTGCCTGGGAGAAGAGACCAACCCCTACCTGGCCACAACCTCCTTTCAGGTAGTTGTAGAGAGCAGTAAGATCTTCCCTGAGTGTTCTCTTCTCCAGGATGAACAACTCCAGCTCCCTCAGCTGCTCCTTGGAGGGTTTGTGCTTCAGCACCCTCGCCAGCCTTGTTGCCCTTCTCTGGACATATTCAAGCACCTCAACATCTTTCTTAAATTGAGGGGCCCGGAAATGGATGCAGTACTCAATGTGTGGCCTAACCAGCATTGAGTACAGGGGCAGAATGACTTCCCTGCTCCTGCTGGTCACACTATTTAATTTTGTTGAAAGGATGGCAGGGATGGGTGCTGGGTGGTAGGAGTGAAGTAGCCAGCCATACTACAGACATGAAGTGTTCTAAAGTACAGGTTTTGTAGCATTCACTATCTATCTAAGCAAGAGCTTTGTGGTGTTGGGACTTCATTGGTGTTGTTATGTCAGCAATAAAGAGAGCTGTCATAACTTTATAGATGAAAACTACACTTTGCATGATTACAAAGACTGCATGCGGAGGTAGTCAGACAAATTGGACAATACTTTTGAGAGGTGCTTTGAAATTACAGAAATGATGTTATGGTGCTTTTTTTCAGGGTTTTAATGAGAATCGCTCTCTTTCTATTCCCATCACCTCTCCTCCCCTCCCCACTTCCCCACCTCCCCAAACTGGGTGTTTGATAGAATTTGGGCACTGAACCAACTTACAGTCTTAAAAACATACATAATCATAAATATTGGGAAGTGTTAGATATGTTATTTTATGTATGCTTGTGCTGAAAAAGTTCTGAAAATGTTATATGTAGATAAATGCATATAATGTGCTTGTATTGAGGTTGATGCATAGAGGAACTTTTGGGACCTTATTTATTATCATATAAAGGGGTAAAGCAGATCACTTCTAAGAGTCGAGTATGAAAATACAACTCTAATAATAGTTTTACTATCACTGTATTGTACAGCACTAAGATATATGGAAGAAGTAATATGTACATGTACAAAATCTTGCCAAAGCTGAATCATCTCAAAAGTTGGAGGTGATCTAAAGTGGGAATGACCAGAAGTATGCTTTCCGAAAAAAATCTATTGTAGATTTTCTCACATCAATGGTCATGACAATAGGTGGCACCCTTATGCCAATAAATATCATCTTGTTTAACTTAGCTGGGCTTCCTTGGACTTATCAACCTGGATTCCTTTAGCTAAAATTATTGCAAAATCAAGTCATCAAAGCAGAGTAGTTGTTAGGGAAATAGGGGACATGCCTGGAAAACAAACATGTCCTCTCCATTCTGACTGTTGAGTTTAACACATGCTTTAACTGCCAGTACTGCTCTGTTATGGAATTTGAGAATTTTGCATATGGGCATGTATTGCACAGTGCACACAGATTTTGTAATTGTTTCTTTTATAACTGGAAATTTTTACTCCTCCGGGGTTACTTCAGAGTGCAACAGAAACAGTGTCCTGTTTGATTCGCCTTGGGATATCCAGAGGAGCTGAAACACACACCTGTGTGAAATCCCAGAGGGAATTCTATCAGAATGGACTTCTCTCAGCAGAGTTTTTCATCACTTTTGCTTCTAATGTAAGCCAAATCTGGGGAAAAAACAAAACTGAACCCCAACTAACAACACCCTTCCCCAAAAAACCAAACAAAAAAAAAAAAAAAGCCACCCTAAACTTTGTTAATCCACAAGCATTTTGTCTTGCAGTTTGGATAAAAGTTCATGCCTCTTCTTTCTGCACCCACAACAGACTTTATTGACAGCTCCTTTGCTGAGACTGGAAAGTAATTAGAAAGAGGCAGAAAAGAGAACATTCTAGAATCATGCATTTAGGTATCGTTAATGATGGAAAGATGCCACACACTAGAAAGTGTGAGAAGATCACAGCTCGGTTTACAATGCACCAGAGCTGCAAACAACTAATGGGAGGCACATGTCCCAGAGAGGGGAAAGGATCCTGGGGCAGGAATTGGAAGGGCTCATTGATAGGGTTTTAAACTAGAGTTGAAGGGGGAAGGGGTTAACAGTCTCCTTCTGGCTGGTGGCAAACAGTGGGGCAGCTCACCAGAGGCAGAGGCACTGAGAGCTAATGAGTGCCCTGAACTCACTGCCCTGAGGCAAGCCAGGGATGATGCACCAGGACAATCTGAGGAAATTAAGGGGAACTGGCACACAAGGAGGACTGGGCCAGCCCAGTTGAAGTGCCTCTATGCAAATGCACAGATCTTGGGCAACAAACAGGATGAATTAAGGGCCACTGTGCTGCAGGGATGCCATGACATAGTGGCTATTACTGAAACTTGGTGGGATGGTTCCCATGACTGGAATGTAGGGATAGATGGGTACAAGCACTTTAGGAGGGATATGCAGGGAAGGAGAGGAGGAGGTGTTGCTCTCTATATCAGTGACCAGCTAGAATCAGTGGAGCTGCACCTGGGGAAGGATGATGAGCTGGGTGAGAGTGTATGGGTTAAAATGAAAGCGAAGACAGGGGAGGGTGATGTTACNCTTCCTCCTCCAAATGGTAGAGGAACCAACAAGAAAAGGTGCTATTCTGGACCTTGTTCTCACCAACAGGGAAGGCCTGGTGACCAGTGTGAGGCTCAGGGACAGCCTTGGCTGCAGTGACCATGAAACAGTTGAATTTAAGATCCTCAGGGCAACCAGGGAGATGTTTTCTAAGCTTATGACCCTAGACTTTAATTGTGCAGAATTTGATCACTTCAGGGATCCGTCGGCCAAAGTATGATGAGACAAAGCCCTAGAGGGAAGAGGGGCCCAGGACAGCTGGACAGTATTCAAGGATCAACTCCTCTGTGTCCAGGAGCAATGTGTACCAACAAAGAGGAGAGCAGGGAAGAATGCCAGGAGGCCTGCCTGGCTGAGCAAGGAGCTCCTGGACACAGTGTCACACAAAAAGAGACTCTACAAGGAGTGGAAGAAAGGACAGCTAGAATGGGAGTATAAAAGGAAGCTGCCTGAGCAGCCAGAGATCTGGTTAGGAAAGCCAAA